>JAULBR010098669.1:0-11439 GCA_032355825.1 Melanodrymia aurantiaca
ATACATACATACATACATACATACATACATACATACATACATACATACATACATACATACATACATACATACATAGCTTGGCAATATCGTATGCACCGTACTATATTAATAGACGATTATACATTAAATATATTTAACCAGATATGCACTGTATTATTAAACCGTATACAATGTCCTTATAATTATCTTCATTATTTTAAACTTCGTGTATATTAAGTAATACTTTTTACACATCCCTCGATTCATATTAAACCAGAATGAAGATGCGCAGTGTGACAATCCTACTGTTCCTAGTTGTCATGGCAACTTCAAGTGACGCATGGTTGCAGTCGGTGTTGAAGGGAATCGAGCGAGATGTCCACAAACTCGGAGACAGACTTCTAGGCGAGGCAAAGCAATTTGGCACCAGAGTCGTAAAGACGGTTATCACGCAAGCTCGCGAGACGACTTGCCGGCAAGTGTGCCCCAAGATATGCAACGACCGAATCGGCAGGTGGTTGTGCCCTTTTGTGTGTAAACCCGTCTGCCCGAAATCACCCATGGATACATTGGCCAGGGTCAAACGGTCCCTTGTTCAAGTTAGTATACATAATATATTGTTAATTAGTTACATGTACATGTACATATATTTTTGAATCTCAAAACAGGAGAATCTGCAATACATGTTCAAAGTTCTATTTTAGTTTTTATTACACAATCATGATCAGTAGATTATTGGAATATATACGACAAAACATTTGACATGACCAAATGCGTATCTTTGCATAAGGCAGAGTTGAAGGGTGATTGCGACACAGTTAAGATGGCATGTACTCCCGAATCACAGCCAAACCAGGGTGATGATACCAGGTGTTCGCGAAAGTTGGGTATATCCTGCTCCACCGGTGGCACCCGTCGTAAGCACAGCCATATATATTGTGTGCCTGCTGTCTTCATCTTTAGCCAAAAACATGTTACAAGTAGCTTTAAATGGGCACGTACGGTGACATCCATCTTCAAACTAGGCGAGTGCCTTTAAACATCTTCATTCTTCAACTTTTACTGTGATGGGTGAAGACGCACCATATAGTATGCCATGATTTTGTCTCTCGTAATGGCGTTTTGATGCTGACTAGTAATGGCGGATGGCTTCATTGTCAGAACAGTGATGACACCATGAAGGAAGTGACTTCCTTTATGTCATCAGTTCTAGATAGGGTCACTTCCGATGATGGGTTGGTTATTTTTATGTGTGAAACAATTTGAGTAACATAATTATTGTAGATTAAAGTATCTCCCACACATGTTTTACGTTACATGTATAGTAGGTCTACTTTGTAATTTCTATAGGGTCAGCATTACAGCGGTCATCTGGCTCCTCTGCCCAACAAGTTTGCAGCGTATGATCTTAATGAAGATGGCGTTGTCAGTCTTGAAGAAATGGCCGTTGCAGGTGGAAGTCACGTATCAGATCCCAGCTTCCGGAAAGCATTCTCATTGTCTGACATTGATGGTAAGATGTCAATATTATTATTAGTAGTATTCAGTAGTGTAGGAAAATAACAAAAAGTGCATAGTTGAGAGAACAGGAGTAACATTTTGAGAATTATGTGATAAAACAACAGGTATATGTGGTGGATGGGTATGGCCCCATGTCCCCTCTTCCTACGTGCCACTGGTTATTTATAAATGATCCACGACTCATTCATCAATGGACGTGGTGTGTGCTATCCTATCTGTGGGGGAAATGCACATAAAATATTGCTGTTATTCGATAATAGCCCAAGTGGCGCAGCAGGAACGGGTTTTTCCGAGTCCATGTGTCGACATAACCGTGCGTTTGACGTCCATTAATTAATCAATGTGCTTCATTGTTATCGTTCAACAAACCAATTGTTTAAGCACCAAGCTAAATCAGTGTGTGATGTTCGTTATCAAGTAATGTAATAGAATATTTTTCTCCTCCAGGAAATGGCGTGTTGTCTCCAAAGGAATTGTACGAAGGTCCATTCGTGTTTGAGAAAGACGTAGGAGAAACTGATTGTAAGTTTAGTTCATCTTCAAATCTAATTAGTTATGCTGTTTAAAGAATGCTACCACCATTTTAATTACGATTATTGTGTACACTTAAAACTACTCAATCTACCTCCAACCAGGGTAACTGCAAACAGGAATCAGCATCCATCATTGATTGTACTATATATGTTGAAACGCACCACAGACTGTGACAGACAGGCATATAGACAGAGCGGCAGATAGACAGACATATCTTTGTTTTACTAAAGGCCTAATACCAAGGCATATTGCAACATAATTATATAAAAAAATGTTAAAATTGTCTTAAAAACTATCTAGAGATCCAAACGTTTCATTTAAAACAAATTAGACACAATTACATTATAATATATTTGCTGTATATTTATATCATTAACCTAAGATTATCTTATAGATATTCAATAGTTTAAACATATATTGCAATAAACATATTTTATGTATACTAGAAATGTTTACTAAACAGCCGAATGTTTGTTTTTCAACCATGGATACAATTTATTGCAGATCTATTCTGCAAATATACGGTGAATCACAAGATGACAGTGGATGAAGCTTTTGTAAAGCAAGCCATCTCGCAGATGCCGAGGATCAAGGCTAAAACCCGAATAAATGCTTTATAAACTAAAATAAAAACGAATGGAACTTCGATTTTGTTTGTTCTTAAATTATTAGTTAATACTATGCAAGTATAGATGTCCACAGTCCAATAATAATCGCCGAATATATTGTGATATACTTCATAATTGATCAGCGTGAGGTGACACTAATAGTAGGCCAGGGCTATCATCAACCCGATCATTGTTGTTTAATAAACATTAACTTTTATCAAGGAGTGTTGATAAATTATATCACAATTAAGATACCATGCAGCATTGGGTATTATATCATTTATTATTTTTCCCCATACTTGCAAACATGATGACGTGAAATTTAGTTTATTGGAGGACTCTTTTTGGATAACGGTTTGTGACATAGAAGAAAAAAGATTTAGAATATACATGTATACCAAAAAGACGTTTTAGTACTTTTAAGTCGTATCTACCTTTTACAACCTTCTACCTCTTACCCGACGGTAAGAGAAGTAAAGAAGACACCCGCTGCTACCACATGTTACTCTTTCAATCAGTAGCAAAAATGAGTTTATATAATAGGCTTACATGTACAATATATTATGCAATTTCCTCACATGACAGTATTTGGTAGCATCTGGAGCAAATTGATTAATAAGCAGTGGCTGCTGGATGTCAAATACATGCTTATGTTGTCACGTTTTCTGAAGAAACCCACTGCAGCCGCATAACAAAAAAAGAGAGTATTTATGTGATCAGACAGGATAGCGCACATCGTGCGGCCTTTTATAAATCAGTTGTCGATCACTAGCTGGAACGGGGAAATTGTCTAACGGGCCCATAGACGAGAATCGATCCTTTAACCTCTCGAACTACATGCCGACGCTAATATTGCGCTGAGCTGTACAGCCCGCTCCGTCAGTAATCATTCACTATTCTATTTTTTTAAGATATTTTATAATTATTGCAAATGAACTCGCAGTTTAAAGTTCTGCCCGTCTGACTTACAAGTAGGCCTACAGTCAATGACAGTGGTGTTGTGCAATAACTCGTAAAATATAGTATAGGTTTTCAAATTCGTCGCCGTTCTCCCAACATAATATATTAAATGTTATTAATAATATCGTCCTATTATAATTTATATATAGCCTATCTATGTACAACAAATTATATAGGCTACTCTTACCGAATAAAAGCAAGGGATATTTTATGCATACTTTCCCAAAGACAGGACAACACACACACACCAAGGCCTTTGATGGATCAGTCGTGGATCACTGGTTGGAACGGGATATAACCCAACGGAGGAGCGATCCTTCAACCCACAGGATTACGCCTTTGGGCTGTTGTAAAAACATTCATCAATCGAGTGTGTTGTAAGTGATGGCGGATCCAGAAATGTTGAAAGAGCATGGATGGTCCACAATGTGTTAATTTTGAAAGAGTAGCCACTTTCGTAAACGTAAAAATAAGTCATTGAAACAAATTGGTGGGTAAACCTAAAGGGTGAGTTCGGACCTCAACCCAAACCACCCCTGTATCCGCATATAATTCCTCTCGTAATGAGAACCAGCGAGGCGTATCATACAATTCAGTTCGTGCGTTGAGCTAAACAATTTTATGTTGTCCCAAAACCAATTCTTTCACAATCGAAAGAAACGGCACAGATCTATAATTGACCATGTGTTGTGCAATTTATACAAGTACAAAAAAGACGTTTCATTCGTTCGTGGACACAATATAGGCCTAATCATCGAAGTGTTCGAACATCAATGTAAGTACAGTTGACTTTATACTATTAGGCCTATTATAATTTGAAATATCTTTTTATTATTATAATAGGTCCTACTTTTAAGTTTATAATTATTATACATAATACTATACGTATAGGCCCAGGTTATAATTGCTGAGTTATAAACGATAGATAAAACACAAATTTAATAATAGCTGCATGTAGTTCAAGAAATGAAAATTGAAATTATACATGTTAAACGACTGTATAAGATTTGTTGAAAATAACTGTTGTTTTGATAAAAGAGGTAAAAGGTATATTTGTTTTTGCAGCATTTCCCTAGTAGGGACCAAAATATTATCCACAAGAAAGATGCGTTATGTGGCAGCCTATATGTTATCGGTTCTTGGCGGGAACGCCGAGCCGACAGCAGACGATATAAAACATATTCTTAACAGCGTTGCTGTTGACATCGATGAAGATAGACTAATGTTCGTTATCAAACAACTTGAAGACAAGAATATCGACGAATTAATTAAAGAAGGTAGGTATGGTTAAAAAATTTAACATATTATCGTTAATAACGGTTGCCCGTCAGTTTTTCGGTATTTCGACTCTTAACAGCAGTTTGCCAGTTTCAAAGTATATTATGGTCAACAATGATGTTTATACACGTATATAATTTTTTATAATAACAGGTGCTGATCGACTTGCCACGGTAGTATATGGAGTGAAAACCACAGTAACTCAGGAGATCGCTATAGAGAAAAAGGCAGACAAAGATGGTAAGAGTCGGGTGGTCACTCGTAGACACCAGAGTGAACACCGTGGTCTAAACACAAATCGATTCATATACTTATTTAATATCTGAATTATTGTGTTGGCGATCACATATATATGGTGACAGTAAATTTAATTGTAAGGAACAATATTAAAATGTAATCTCATTGCCTAGGGATGGAATCACATGTATTGAAACGAGTTTCCCGAAAAAGTTTGTTTATCGATACCACTGAAACACATTGATTAGACAAAATTTAGTCAGCAGTTATTGGATGTCAAACACATGATCAATACTTGATGAAACCCGGCTCACGTAGGCTACTCTTACCAAATAACGAGGGATCTTTTATGTGCACTTTCCCACCAGGATGGACCAATCGTGGGTCATTGGTTGGAACATGAACAAAATCCAACGGGTCCACTCAGTAGGTTCGACTGTGTGAATAATGATCTTTCAGGACAAGTTTTTAAAAAGTAAACACGCACGTGTCATTCATTAAAATTTACATGTAGGGCCTACAATATTATAAACGTAGCCTATAATTTTAATAATATACAAGTTTAGATACTGAATGTAAGAATTAGCTAGGCCTACTAATAACACTATTATAATTTATTATTATTAAAGACGAGGAACCAGAAGACGACAGTGATAGCGATGACAACGACGGCCTCATGTCGTTATTCGGTTGACATCTGGTCAAAGATAATGACGTATTTGACAGTGTGAGGTTTCAGCATGTCAACCAAACAACGGTAGTTTCCAAGAACAAACCAAATTGTACCGTGACTTTGTGATAGAGCAATCACAAATTTAACACTCCGCCTGCCGCAAGATTCCATAAAGTTTTATGGAGTGGATCAATGTATTGATAGTTTGACAAGTGTACGAGCAACTTTCCAGACCATGGCTTTGAATGTTAAATTTTGTTGTATGAGAATAATAAATACCTAAAGCATTCTGAACTTTTTGTTTGCTTTTACAATAAACGTCTTACAATAAAGTAGTTTGTTTAACGACACCATTGGAGCACACTGATCATTAATCAACATTTATTGGATGTGAAACAGTTACGTGGTCAAATAACAGCAAGGGTGTATTTTATGTGGTCCCACACACAGGATAGCACACTACGGTATTTTGATAGACCAGTCGTGAATCACAGGTTGGAATAGAAAATAACTAAATCAATCCTTTGACCAAACAAACCAAAGGCAGACGATCGTGCGCCGAGCTACTCAATCTTTCAATACGAAACAAATTGAGATGTCCATTAGGGACCGTGCATAAATGCAAATGTGTTTCACAATCCATACAATGCTCGGAACGGGGCAAAAGCAATGTTCAGATCACTTATCATGCAAAAATATCATTCCACAATTGATAATTGTTTTATGTTAAATAGTAGAGGGACGGCGTCTAACCCAATCCCAAAGTTGTGCAGATGGTGAAACACAGACATTTATGCACTTCTCCTATACTAGATAGACACTGCATATTGAGAATCATAACTCTGAACACGAGACGCAGATGTCACTAAATTCGAAAGGTTTGGACAAATTCAGTGTTGATGCTCCCTTGCAACAATAGAAAGCCACCATCAGACCATGCATATATCTAATCTGGATTCAAGGAAGATTGTCATTAACCAGAGCAACACAATGTCAATTGTTTGGAAAATCGGAAATTATCATTTTGCTAGAAATATATTTTTTAATTTCCTAGAAAAATAACTTCATTCTAGAAAATATTGTTGAATACTTTAAGTCCAGCGTCAACATGTAAAATAGGCCAACATCCTGTACCAGAAAGACATACTAATCAGCTATTCTATATTCAATGTGGCAACTTTGACACGCTCGTTTATATGAACTTTTCCTAGTGACAGAATAGGACAATAAGTATCGCCACACCCTTTGAAGTACGAGCCGAGAACCACAGGTAGTAGTGGGGCTCGATTTAGACACACCCCTTTTGCCAACCCTCTGAACTCGATTCCTGGGGGAAACACTGAGGAATGTTCAGTGCTGTTTGCTTTGGAGAAACACCACCCCACCCCGAAACATGGACACAGATGTCTAGGTGACCTGGTGAAGCCTGTATTAGTTAAAAGTACAAACGATATGGGTGTTGTTGTTGTTAAAAGTTTATTAGTGAGCAGACACTACATTGCTTAATCAAAGAGACCAAAGCCCATGTCTTCATCCTCGGACTCAGACTCTGGTTCAGCTTTCTTTTCTTCTTTCTTGCCTGTTGAGATAAAAAGTTATGATTAGACAAAACACAAAATGGATGATTTGCAGTGATTCTTGAGTAGAGAAAAAAGCAGACATGAAGATTAAAGAGTTAAAGTAAAGCCATTTTAGTAGCACGTAAAAAGGTTTGTTTAACAACAATGTTACATTTCAAGACTGAAGAGGACTTTGATTATAGTTTATCACTGGCGATTGTAATTGAAAACACCAAGAAGTCGACTAAGCATATTTCCCACCTGAGATGATGATTAAAGATAGCTCAGTCTTCTTGGTGTATTTCTAACAGTAATGATCTAAATTCACAAATATCTAATCTCCGTTTATTTATAACCACATACAATACTGTCTGCATATTTTATAAAGGCACTTTACATGGTCTGATATTCCCACCTACCAAACTATAAATTCAATTAAATATAGTAAAATTGCACCATTAGTTAGAATCTACCAAAATCTTGATTTATGCCCAATACATTAATAATAGTCCTGAGAGACGCCCGGTCTAACGAACACTTATGACTATTATGACTGTCAGTCTACGTATGGTGAAATTTGATTGGTTCGATTGAATACACGTATCCTACACACAACACGGACAAAATATCACTTTGATAGGACCTGCAAAGCATCTTAGAATAAAATTGAAATGAGATAATAAAAACAAAATTAAACACAATGGTCACAAAATACACTGAACTCATTACTGAAGCCGACGTGTGGACAGAAAACCAGTTGAAGTATATTTCTGATGGAAAATTACTGAGTATTGGTACGGATCTGACATATCGTAATATGTACCTTTTGAATTGTAATATATCAGTAATACTGTGCATCGCCAAAACACTAGCATGAAGTGACAGTGTGATTAGAAGAACATGTCATTGGTTACTTACTTTCAGTGGCTGCCGCGCCACCGCCCCCACTTGCTGCCACTGCCACAGCGCCTCCACCTGATGGTACAGACTGAAGTTTCTTCTGACCTGTACACAATACAAATCAAGTTCAGAATCAATGTGACAATAATAGTGAATATTACTCAATTACCATCAACTTGATTTTAATGGATGAGCACTATATTACAGAAACAGATTTGATATAATTATAAGTAAAACGTTACATTGTAAGTCTAGCTTGTTGTAGAAATAAACGTAGAGTGGTTATGATCGTTTACAGTTAGTAGCGAAACCGAGATGTCATCTACAGGCATTTCCCCAATTTGTGACGTATTACTTATAGATGCTGTTAAATTCTGGGGCCAATTAAGTTTAATTATATTTTGGAAAACTTTCAGTCAGGTATCTACTTTCACGTCTATAACTATTCTATGATGTTTTGTAAAAAGGGCTCCAAAATGTCGTTATTGAATAGTGACCAATTCATATTTAAGACAAATTTGATTGATTCCCACAGGTGATATTTAATAATAGCCAAATTTTACTGTATTACCAAATGTGCAGAGTATAGAATTGGACTGTAATGTTCAAATGTTGCCAACTTGATGGGCCATACCCAGATCAAATTAGCTCATTTTGATACAGTTGACTAAAACAACTAAATAACAAAGAGGATCACAGTTTACTTAAATTAGCCATTTTCAATAATTTTAAAGAAAATAAATATAACAGGTAAAAAACAAACAATTCTGCATCTCAAACACAAAGTTAAATTATCACCTTCTTCGATAAGTTCGTTCAAGTCTTTGCCATTGAGTTCAGAAATGATCTTCTTGATTTTGTCGGACTCTGCTTCAATTCCGACACTGCCAAGGATCTTCTCAATATCACTAGCAGTCGGGGATTTGCCTCCAAGAGCAGCAAGTAGGTAAGCGGCCACGTAACGCATTCTGTAAAACATTCAGTTTCAGATACTGTATAATAAATCACCATCATTGTATTGGTTAGTACATCAAACATTTTGAAATTGATTGAAGTAGTATATTCAGATATACAAGTTACAATATATTAATAATGCTGTAATAAATTTGCTGTCGCATTTGCAAAAAACAAATTGGGATAGCAATACTACACTGATTTGTTAAAAGATAAGTTTGTTTAATGACACCACAAATGATTATGGAATGAAGTGCAATGAATAACATTAATTTGGATCAGTGCTCAAAGTTTTCAACCAACTGGTCTCACATGTGACTGGATATCTCATGTGTGCAACCAAAAATTACTACCAAGTCGCACATGCAACTAAAAAAACTTGACGCCATGAAAATAGTTTTCTCAGTAGGCAAGTTTGCTACCGCATTGCCGTTTATTATATCAGAGGTCTTAAGTTATAGCCAAGTTATGCTGTCGTGTGTCTAGTTAAACTGGAACATGCGATTTTCAATTCTATCGATACAAATATGACCAAAGCAGATCTTTGTAGTGATGTCACCAATTCGAAACAGCTAAAACGTGACAAGGACGTGTTCAGCGCTCGTGAACAAAATTACTTGTATCCATCGTGTTCTATCTTATGAGATTCAATTAAAGTTAGGTGTAAACACCAGCCTAGTGAACAGGTCTCTTCAGTGGTGTGTCGGACGATTCGTCCACGGTACATTTCGTCCACTGAGTGCAGACGATTCGTCCACCATACATTTTTTTGCACTAATTGGCTAAATATTGTTCATCCACCATACATTTCATCCGAAGACGATTCGTCCACGTACAATTCGTCAACCGAGCGCAGACGATACGTCCACAGGGGTGGAATCTTAAAAATATTCTGATCAGTGGACGAATTTTTTGTGGACGAAATGTACGGTAAAAAATATGACGTGGACGAATCGTCCAGCATTGATTTAGGTTCGTGGACGAAATGTACCGTGGACGAATCGTCTCGAAAATCTTCACTCAATCACTGCTTCAGTGACCGAAAATTAAAATAATAAAAGTTTTGCTGCATTTATTTGTTCATACATTAAGATTAATTCATTGTTCATGAATAAATATAAAATAAAATTTTCAGTCGACCATGACAAAACAAAAAGACCATTTCTGCCAAACAATTTTACGCGCATGTTTGGTAGCCAACTGCATCCCAAATTGAAATTCTCAGTTCACTGTTCTCAGGCTCAAAACGACAAAAGTGGCAAATCACCACGTGGTAGGAAATAAATTAATTTTTCTTTCTAATCTAGCGATTCGGCTTCTAAAGTCAGATTAGGTGTGTAGATTGTATACTAATACAATCAGTTGCCATGTTTTATCTTGTTTCAAATAATTTGGGTCTTACTTTTAAGTCGTAAATAGACACGAAACGTAGTGCACGCCTTGTTCCGTCGAAATTTTTAATGGAAAGAGATCAAACTGAGGCTCGGTATGTTCTACCTCGCTTCAACTTCGGTAATGTCCGTAACCAGTCTCGATTCGTGTCAGATTGTCCTTGAAATCTTTATTCGTATAGACAATCGAGATAAATCTCCGTTAATTACCGAAGTTTCCCGATTTTGTCAAATGTTGTGGTGCAATGGCCGACAGGTTGACTCAGTTGCAAGATGCAGTGAATCAAGTATGATTTAATACCGGTTCACTTACCCATTATTTTGGCGATATATTACATTGTTTTACTAACTTCTTTTTTTTTTAATGTACAAAAATATTTAAAATTTAATTTTTCTTTGTGGTAAATCCTTCAATTTTCAAAATCATTTTGTCTTTTTTTATTCAGGGGAAGTAACTCATTTTGTAAAACATGTAAACAAAATGTGCATGGACACTTTAGTGCCCTAAAATAAATTAATTGATGCAAATTGCATTGATTATAAGTCAAAGACTGTAGTGTGTGTTCAGTTGGTGTTATTTGGTAAGAGTAGCCTATGTGGCGACAGAGGGTTTCTTCTGTAACCAAGTGTTGATATATAACCGTGCGTTTAACATCCAATAACCGCTGATTAACAGAGTGCAATTTGTTTTTATAATTGTGATTAGCATTTTTTTTTACTGGATTGGGAATGGAAAAGCAACTATTGGAATTTGATTAGGACTTACGGTAGTCCATAAATGGACGTTATGTCGGTGAATTGTGGATGTGATTTACATAACGTCCATGTTCTATACATAGGCTACA
>JAULBR010098680.1:0-11435 GCA_032355825.1 Melanodrymia aurantiaca
ATTTCTTAAGGTGATTGGGGCGCTGTTTTTGACCGGTTCGTCCAAAATATAAATGTCGGATATCTGTAAGAGATTTAGTTGTTTTAGATCCGACATGGACATTACAAAAGAAATTAATGTTTGTAGTAAACAATGAAACCACCTCCCTTAACAAAGCTATTACACAAACATTAATCGTAATTGATAGAACAATAGATTGCAAAAGAAAAGAACAAATAATTATGCATAAATATACTACTACATGTATATACAATTTTAGTTTACGTACATTTCTGCATCATCAGTGGAAAAAAAACGTTAAAATTTCACGACTGGTTGTCAACCACGTGGATCGCGCAACCCGGTTTCGCTTTTTATGATTCCAAAATGGTCTGTAAAAAAAAAAAACGTTTCTCCACAAAGTAAGTGCTCAAGCGATGTTACGGTTTAGTTTTAGTTTTGAGACAGAGAACAGATATGTTCGTACTTGATAGATGTTTCTTTCTAAGACATATTCTTTCGTAGATTGTTTTTCTGACATTCATCTCTAGAAGATCAATCCATAAGGTTCTCTGAAGCTCTCCACCAATGATTGATCTTCTCGACATTCGTGTTATTAACAAAAACTGTCTTCCAAAAGGTTTTTAATTCCTAGAAACTATTCAACAATCAAGTGCCGTGGTTTGAACCAAGCGCCGTGGTTTGAATCAAGTGTCGTGGTTTGAATCAAGTGCCATGGTTTGAATCAAGTGCCATGGTTTGAATCAAGTGGAGTGGTTTGAATCAAGTGCCGTGGTTTGAACCAAGTGCCGTGGTATGACATGAGAAAATGTGATTTCAAACAAGTATATAGCTGGACGGAAGCTGATAGAGCATTGCATTAAATTATTTTAATACTTCAAGTGCATTTCAGTCGTTTTCTCAAACTCACTTTAAAATAATTATGTACATGTACAATGACGTAGCGCTGATTAAGCGTTAATAATCGTAGATGGTTTCCATTTTAAATACAACTTTTCAGTAAACCAAAAGTACGTACATAGATTTACTAGAAGGTCCATATTAAAACACACACTTAAATATATAAGCACAAAATCAGAAGGTTTTAATAAAACATTACACAAATCTTATGTCGTAATTAGAAAATATTTTCAAAAATCGTTATCAAGTTAAGATTTGCTTTAATTATTTAAATATAAATACCAAAATATGTTTGTAGAACAAATTGATTCTGTCATAGTTATTTCCATAATTATTATTGGTACAAATCTCTGTTAGTGGTTGGTGTAATTCCAACAAAATGACGTCATGGTTAAAAGTAGTTCCTTCAAGGTGATCATTATCAATGTGTAACGTCATTTTTTTTTAATTATAAACTGCAATTTATTATATAATACATCAGAATAAATTATTAGTATGTGTATATCCCACTTAAGTAAAACAAAGGTATATTTCACATCATCAATATTGCATAGTACAATTATAACACTGACGATATATTAATCATCAAAATAAATATCAGGATACATTTATTGAACTTATTATATGAAAGACGAAAATAAATATTAGTATGCATATAACCCACGTGAAGTAAAACTAAAATTATGTTTCACAACATCAATATTGCATAGTGCAATTATAATCAAGTGACTTGTCAGTCACATTTCGTCAGGCACAACATGTGATTCAAATCTAAAACATTTTATTCTAAAATATTTAAATTTTATTCTTTGTCGTAAAGTTATTGCAAGAAATACATAGAAATATGTCATTGCAAAAAATAATCATAACAGCGAGCAAGCAACTGTCAGAAACAAACCTACTACTGTACCAGAACTCTAGTTTGAAATACATAATACTGTATTGACTATGTAAATATGTCATTTAGGTAATCATAACAGTCGACTAATCGGAAATTTGTCATCCATTGCTAGATGAAAAATAGAGAAAATATTCAGTAATATCGAATGTTTAATAATAAATAGTGTTTTTCTAGTAACATGTAGTAAGTATCTATAGCAAACATATTCGTGGAATAGGGCAGAACATATAATCTTTCATATGCATATAATTATAACATTCTGAATCAGTCTGGGATTTTTCGCCAAACGTTTATATTCGTGCCTTGTCAATGCTACTGTTGCATACCCAGCAGGCCTTTGATCCTCCTGCACACGAAGTCAACAATCTCATAATCGTTCTTCCTCAGTGTGACATCTGACTTGACCTGGTTGAAAGCATCACCGATGATGGTGAGGAAAATGCTCATCATTCCGATGTAGATGACGCCAATAAAGGAGAAGAAGAACAGCGGTCCGAGGAATGGCTGCGCTCTCGTCATTCCTTCAAAGTCAAAACTTCCCAGAGCAAACGCAAACATGGACTCGGCCGCCCCTATGACGTTATTGTAGGACACCATCATCTGGCCGAACAGCAAGAACGCCAGAGCCGTGAAGGCAAAGAAGTAGACGAGGAACGCAACAGAGAAGACCTTCAGGTCCTTGGTGGCTACGCGAAGTGTGTCTCCCAGCATGCTCATCTTCTGATTGAACTGCAGCAGCTTGAGGAACTGGATGGTGGCGAGGAATACTACGGCACTCATCACGTAGCCATACATCTCATCATACAGGGCAACTGTCTGGAAGTTCACGAACCCGTCTATGAAAAACAGAGGTAGTAAAATTAAAATATTGATCAAGTGGCCCTACGTGCAAGAGCATAGCTTTTATTTGTTTATTATAACTCTATCTATGATAGTAGACACTTATGCAGACACTAAATGTGTTATAAACATTACACATATTCAGACAGTAGACTTGCTATATGCATGACACATACATGACTCACAAGCAGACAGTAGACTTGACATTATAAGCATTACACGTTCCTGACTCTCTCACATGCAGACATAAGTCTTGTTATAAACATTACACAAACCTGACTCTTTCTCTCACATGCAGACAGAAGACTTGTTATAAACATTACACATACCTAACTCACAAGCAGAAAGTAGACTTGTTATAAACATTACACATACCTAACTCACATGCAGACAGTAGATTTGTTATAAACATTAAAAATACCTAACTCACAAGCAGACAGTAGACTTGTTATAAACATTAAAAATACCTAACTCACATGCAGACAGTAGACTTGTTATAAACATTACACATACCTAACTCACAAGCCGACAGTAGACTTGTTATAAACATTAAAAATACCTAACTCACAAGCAGACAGTAGACTTGTTATAAACATTACACATACCTAACTCAAATGCATAAACTAGACTTGTTGTAAGCATTGAACGTACCTGACTCTCTATCTTTAAGAGAGCTCATGGCCAGCTGTGTAAGGATGTGCTTGAAAATATACATCACAATAACTGCTACAGCGAAGGATAAGACAACAAACTCTATGATGTACCAGAAATTCTTGAAGTACTTCCACTTATACTTCTTCACCTGCTTGATGCAGCGATAGAAGAAGTAGAGCGTGAAACAGGAATACAGGATCTCCATTATGAGCACTATCAATCCAAATCCACCAATGTAGCTCATTAGCCGGAATATCTGAATAAACACAAGTCAAATGATGAAAGAAGAGTGCAAAGGGCAACCCAGTTAATGGAAATACATGTAGTTATAAAATGATGTGGAAATGTGCAAGCAGTCACCCATCATAAACAAAGGCCTATTAAGCCAACTTATTAAATATATGAATTAAATGATTGTGGAAACCTGTGAGGAACAATACATATGAAGCAGACAACAAATGATGGAATAAAATGAATATTTTTCCATTAATATATGAAAAAACACTTATGAGCACAAGTGGGATTCGAACTTACTCCGATTCGCATGGCATAAACGAGAAATTGTGGTTCTTTTCACACATGAAATAAAACATTTAAACCTGAAATGGAACATTCTGGTATTCCACAGAACACCGTTATATAGCAATCAAGCATTACTCCTTGAGACTGATCACTTGTATCCAGTCATGTGTCACACTGGTGGATTTGCATACACACATCTTTCATGAACGTCTGGAACCGCCTGAATACGTGTGAACGCAAATCTATCAAAATATCTCTTCGGCTCTGTCTTGTTTAAAGATATCATATGAGCTACGATGCAATGTTGATACTTATAATTCACTTTCTGTATGTAGATGTAGTATGTAAACAACACTAGGGTAACTGACAAGAATGTATGATGGATGCCATCGATGTCTCATCATTGTTTTAGCACTCATTTACGGCCTGTTAATGCTCGGACGCTCTTGTACTGTTCATCTTAAACTTGTGTCAGTTCTTTTCTCACACATTTAAACAAACAAAAATCCGTAAGACAATATACATGTACTAACAAAGACAAATGAGGTGAAGAAAACATTAGTTGATGGACTGACTGAGTAGAATATAAACACCTTACATGATGGATCGTGCAAGTAACAAAATTAGGTGAACCTCAAGTGGTAAGTGGATTTAGACTGTCCCATAAACGAAAATACATCGGCTTGAAATAAAATTGATGTAATGGACCTATTAAAACAATAGGTCTCTTTCAAATTATACCTCTTTATGGATTGAGCAACGAATAAAAAATAGGTCACCTTGAATTCATGTATGGTAATGAATCTAACAAGAAACAAAAATAGGTCACTTTGAAATCACATCTTGTTAATATATTATTATAGAATAATATTTAATATATTATTATAGAATAATATAAAATAGGTGACATTTAATTCGTATCTGCAAGGTGACTGACTAACTACCCAAGAGATATAAAATAGGTCACCTTGAAATTATATCTGGTGACGGCTCCTCCAGAATGCATGAACTCGACAACCAAAATACACGAGGCAAACAGATTGACGTTTGGGTTGTACAGAGTGAACTCCAAGAACACGGCTCTAGTCTTAGTATCCAGCCAGTTCTCATCCTTTAACTTCGCAATGATCTTCTGTGTGCGGTAGATTTGTCTGGCCAGCAGTTGCACGTAGCCGCCGCCCTTGTACGTCGATATGGTGGCCATGTACGGAGCATTAGCAAGTTTGATAGAACTCTGATACACCCACGGTGTCTTCTGTTTCTTTAACCAGGTAGAGTTCTGTTTATCAGGAGGCGGTTCCCAAATAGGATAGTAGGGTTTCGTGTCGTCGTCCGTCCAGCTGTATTCGTCCAGACAGTGCGATATCAGACTCCTCATCACGGGAAGAACTCTGCACGTATCTGTCGTGAAGAAGAATAATGTGTGTGCATTGATAAACATCTTTATTATGTCATGGCAAGAAGGAACATGTGTCTGTTGTTGCACCACATTGTGCGATCTATACATTTCAAGCCTGTAGGATCGGTTTTTTTATTTATATAAGTGGCTCTTCAATAGAAAAACGTAACATATTTTTGAAGAATGAACCTAATATATATGTTTTTAAAACATTTTATTCATGGGGTGTTGTCAGGCACCCCTAACTTCACCGCATTTGTTGACATAAGCTATACAATTATATCTGGGGCAAGACCATACAATGTTGAAATCCAAATACAGACTCTCTACAAATATAATAATGATTCCCGATTACATGCCATCTCTACTTAGTTACAATATCCCTTTGTGCAGAGATACGCATTTGGCCATGTCAATGTTTTGTCGTTTAGATTACTCATAGATTAGACATGACATCATGTTTTGTTTCCTATATAATATGCTACAAATACGTGTGTGATACTAATACATGTGTTATACCTTTCTTTATCCTCATCTGTCGGAGTCGAGCCACTGCAACGCGCCTGGTTTGAAAATCGTCAATACAGTTTCTGTCCATCCAGAATTGGATTTCTGTTCCGTTGCTATACTCGGTGGCATACAGTGAAGGTAAGTACTTGTTTTCCAGCCAATCCCAGTACGCTTCCATAGTATTAATCTACACACAAATGGCAAAACGTAACAATCAAGACATGCAGGATATATACTTCATAATATACACACATACACAAGGATAATTTACATATCTGCTTTACGTGTGAAGAATCGTTGGAAAGAAGAGGAAGAAGATGAAAAGGAAGAGATATATATATAGATACCACAGTTAATACTCACAGATTTGAATCCACCAAGGAAATTAGACTTCAGATTTTCTGCGAACGTAAAGCTGACTGGATCTCGTTGTTGATAGGATAGGAAGAAGATGATCGTCACAAAGAAAACAAAGATGACTATTTCTTTCAGTACCGCTTCCATTTGAATCTCATTCATGCGCAGTTTCCGTGCAAGTTCCAGCTCTTCAGTGTTAGGAGGTTGGTAGTTGCTGTTAGCCATTTTTCGCTGCAGCATGATGGCTGAAATATGACATGCCATTCATGGTGTAAAGAAATACACTATATTGTACAGCCTTTAATTGTCAAATCTATATCTCCACTTGCCATCGACTCAAGCATGGAACATAAGAGATAGATTGTGATCGCTATTTTCTACTTTTTTGCATGCACCATCTGTTTATTGAGCAGGAAACAAACAGTAAATAGTGTACATTATATTACACGTACAGCTTGCAGTTCTATAGAACATAGTGCTGCGCCTACTCGAGTAACAATATTACAGATTATTGAACTGAAGATACAGTCAAAATTTTGAAATTTACAAGGGAGATTTACCTCATAATTAATGTATTACCACATTCCTTTTAACATGTGCTTTGCAACATGTAACATATTAGTAATATTATATTACGTAACAGCTATGTTCTGTCGATAATTTACATAAGTCAATTAAATTAAAATGGAGACGTTTATGTTATAGAAGTAAACATCAGATTTATATTTATGACAGGTGGTGAAAATTGCAAGTAGCAATATTTTAATAAATCTATTACAATTGCCTTTGATGACAATATAATGGAATAAACAAATTTCAAAATATATAAATTCCACTTATCGATCTCGAGTACTTGTTTAGAATGACGACCTATACAAAATGTGACTAAACCAGTAGTTAAAAAATGAAACGTGATTGCCCAGTGTCACAGAATGCGTACTAGTCTTCTCTATTTCAACCTTTTTCAAAACTACTGTGTTGTTCCTGCCATATTCTCATTACTCTGAGTCCTCAATATTACTATCATGCTAAGAATAACCATAAAATGTCATCATAGGTATGTTAAAGACGATCGCTCACCATTTCTCGTGACGAAAGCAGTGGAGCCAGCCACAATACGATTAATTTGCGTATAATCATTATAACAAGCGAAAACACTGTCCTTGTTCATCTACATAATTGCATACATTTATTATATGACTACATTGCTAAATTGCTTCGTTTACTATTATAGGCAGCGATCGCTATAAATACCATTTTTAAAAGTTGTTACACTTTTAAGGTCACGCTAGTATCTGGAGTGCAGCGAACTGAGACCCAATGTTATTTCTACCCAGAGCTAGCTCCATGCCTCTTGTTATGTGGTGCCTATTTTCTTGAAAAAAATGTGAGCGATTCTCTTTAATCATTGTGTAAGTGTCTTATCTGTTTAACTGTTTTACAAAAATGCAGGATATTAAAGGAGCTGCCATGTATTTTCAGTTATCAAGTGACTAAAATAAAAAATATTATTTCACAAGGAACTTAAACTTGATAATACCCTCTGTATTGTAGCGAGTTTAATATTCAATTTATTACCTACTTAGACTTTTTATTGCAATGCACACAATTTTAATAATTTATGTTAATGTACTGGTATGCATGTATGCTGGTATGTATAGGATCTAGAGTAGGGAAACATTTGATTGTCACTTTAGATATATAAAAGTGATTGTTTGTCACAACTGCTATGAGTATGACCTTTTATAAACATGGGACCCGTGTCAACAAATTCGTAGTTTTTTTATTTTATATGAAAATACCAATTCCTATTTGACAAAACAATTAACGTGTCTTCAAATTTCTTGCATTGTATATGTTCGTTCACCGACTTACTAGTACATGTATATGTTTAGATGTGTAAAATAACATCCAGGTGGCACTGTTTACCGATAGCACCTGTTTTGTAACTGTGGCGATAGTGGAGTTATCATGAGATCAGAGCATGGGAGTATGTATATTTTTGGTTACACTTAGTTGTTCCTTTGCAATTGGTAACCAAAAGGCTACCAGAAAACATTAAAAGAAAAATAATAGAATTATTTTTATCCTATTATTATGAAACTTGATAAGCCTACAGGTATAATCCAGAAAATGCCATATTTTTGTTAATCCCAAAACATTTATCCTGCTACTATGCCAACCGAAACAATAAATATGCTTGTAGCCTACTGTACATTATGCAATGATATGTTTGGTATTTTGTATGTTTTATCTTTGCCTTTATTTTTACATGTATATTTATTGGATAAAATGTTTTCAAATGACCCAGAATGCACATCAGAAAATCTTTAATAAAAAATATTCAGGGGTTATGGTGGGGGCATATCTTTTTTGACACACCTAGAGCTCTTATGCCTTTTGGATGCTCAACCTTAATTGGCAGCATTGAACATGAGGCCTATCCACTCAAAAATTCTTTCTTACAGGCCTGAAATTTATGTACCGGTATGTGGAATATTCATCTTAGTCATAATATAATGATTGTAAGCAGTACATGTGCACTTAAAAGTTACATCATATAATCCGGGAAGTTGTTGCAGACTGGTGAAAAACAATCCAATAACTCTACTTCAAGTTCATGTCACAATTGCTAACTAAAAACACATTTCATATATTTATTAACAATTATTTTAAGCCTAGAGTCATGTCCTCCAAGTACTGGGTATGTTCAAAATAATGATAAAATTGAAAAGCAAAATGAAAAATATGTTATGTTTAACGACACCACTGGAACACATTGATTATTAATCAACGGTTATTGGATGTCAAATGCACGGTTATATCGACAATTGGTAATCTGAAATGTGTTTTCAATGATTTATATTTATTATGTATTTGTTTAGCGACACCCCAGCACGAAAAAAAAGGCATAGGCTATTGGGTGTCAATATATGGTCAATGATTTATAGTGACTTGGGTATGAGAAACTGTAAAATTTCAAGTATTGAGAAATCTAAATTGCTGTCTATAGCATTTGTTTCACATTTGGACAAGTAATTTAAAGCGCTGTTCTGCATCTTACCCAACCTCGTAACAGCTTTGCAGAGAATACAAGAATGGAAAATGACTCAATTCAAGTAGAAATAGTTGTGTCCAGAAAAAGTGAAAATGATCCAAGGCTGTTTTCATCTTGATCTGACATTGATGGGTCTGTTGGCAGTTGCTTGTGAGGCTGCTGTGAGTTCGACTCCCTCGTACCTGACATGTTGTGAAACTGTTAGCAATTTGCTCAGATCGAGTTGCTGTTTTTTCACATGTAGGAGCCATAGCTGTTTAGACTAGACACAAAAACTTCCCCAATTGTTAGTTGCCATTGCCAGGAGGAAACATTATCAGTGCAAAGTGAACTTGTTGTGAGACACAAAACCTTTAATATCAGTCCAAATGCCAAATTAGATGTTGTAGCCTGGTACCAATCTTGCTACCATCTGCAGCGTGTTGAAAGTGCACTGTGTGTTTTGTCACATGTATTCAGATCTATTAACACAAGAAGCTTTTTCAGCTAAAAGCTTTAAAATAAGCTTTCTCTGTGTGTGCAATCAGTGCTCCAATACTGATGTATGAAAAGCTGTGGTATGTGCTATGCTGCGTTTGGAGGTTTGGATGTAGGTCTGTGGTGAATTGAAGAGTCAATCGTCCAAGGTTGTTGTTAGACCCATTTGGCTTTTTCCTGCTCCAATACTGATATATCAAAGGTTATGGTATGTACTGTACTGCCTTTGTGCGGTTGGTTGGAGACCTATTTAGAACCATAATATTATAATGAAAGTATGCAATTATTTCGATAAACAGGCAATGTTTGTTTTTTCTTCTGCTAACATAAACGTTTAATTGCATACAATTCTCTTCTCTTCTTTGTCACATGATCCTGCTTTTTGCACCAAAATGATAACTGATTCCCTTTAACGAAAGTTTTCTGCAGCACTTTACTTCAACAATCCTGTGTTTTAGCTTGTTTTTTTCTTCTTTCTCATTATTGCTTTAAAATCAAGGCGGTCTTTAAAATCAATCGGTTACTTAATTGTAGATTCTTAAAGTGAGGGAGAAATAATTAATTCTGTCTTTCAGTCAGCATTGCCAACATTTTCAGAATTTTATACTCCTCCAATGCTTAATACATTCATTGTTGTTTCACATTGTCGTTAGTTTCAACAATGTCATTATTTTTCCTTTTTTTTTGGTTTTTTGTGTCTATTTGATGCATCATAGCAGAAAGGAATCTTGTTAAGCTCATACCATTATAGTCAAAGGACATGCACAATTAGCAAATAGTTACAAACTCGACACCTTTTGACTTAGTTTTGTTTTCCAACTGCCAAAAGGCTGGGAAACAGTCATGTTTTAGCTTGGTACATGTAATTACCTGGGCATATGTTGGCTCGTACGGTACATGTATGTTGCAGTGAGCAAGAAGCTCATCGTAACATGTAATGCCATACACGACTAGACATGATTATTGCATGCCAGCTGTCTGACTTGCAATGTGCTGCAGTAGCGTGAGAAAAAGTGCATGCTCTGCAGCATATACATTTGGTGGCTTTTTATGGTCTTTTTTTTACCATTATGTCAAGATGTATAAATCTTCTTCACTTTTTTTTATCTATTGGTATCTCATGTATAACCGTTTTTGGTTTTCGGATATGTTCTAGAATACAGATTATACTAGTTATAGTTAATCTAGTCAATCATAAAAATATTGTAAATGTATCCTGTTTTGAAAGATTGTCATATCTTAAAGACAGCCTGTCAGAGTTTTTTAGAACCAATATTTATAGACTGGTACAGGCACTGAGCATTACTCATCTTTAGAAGCTATGATAGTCAAAGTGTTTGAATATACTCTATGAAGACTTTCATGGCATTATATTCATGTTCAGTTCAGTTGCATTGGTTTTAGGTGCCTTTATCCACTGAAGGTTTAGACAGCCCCGCCGTGGGTACGGTCCGCCATCAAAGGCCGGGACCCAATGTCGAGGCTGCACCCAAGGTGAGCGGATTATATTCATGAGGTCAGTACATCTGAATGGAGATAAAGAGCCGTTATCACCCTTATTTCCTGTAGGATTGTTTAGGTGGAAAACACAATGGCAGATATTTATAAGAAAACTTATGCGTTATTTTATACCAAATTGGATATTGATAATGATAATAATTAATATAGGGTCATCAAATTTTGTAGGTAGGGCGGAGGTATCCTCGAAGCCCTTACGTTAAGGGGAATGTCCGACTAATACTCCATTCCTGAAAAATAATGGAGATGAGGCCCGGTAGGGCCGAGTCCCATTATTTTCAGGAATGGAGAGTTACGAG
>JAULBR010098691.1:0-11434 GCA_032355825.1 Melanodrymia aurantiaca
GTCGTGGGCAGACAGCCGAGGCGGCTGGACTGTGTGACCACGACAGACGTGCTTGAACCTTAATTGGATATAAGCACATAAATAAGTTATAACTATATGGCACCAAGAGGTTTCCTCTGTAACTAAGTGTCGAAATAAGCACGAATTTGACATCCAAAAGAGGTGGCACTGACTATCAATATGGATAGAAACAAAATTAGAGAAACATACCAGTTATGGCAAAGTCAACATATCTTCTTGTCTTCCCATCATAATACTCGGTTCCCTTAATGACGACCAGATGAGCAGGGAAGTTAACACCCCAGGCTAACGTACTGGTCGCAATCAGAATCTGAAGAGAAAGCATAAACATAGTTTGTTCAATGACACCACTGGAACACATTGATTAATAATCATCAGCTATTGGATCTTAAACAGTTATGTAAACACATGGTCTCAGAAGAAGCCTGCTACAGTGAGAGACTACTCTTACTGATTAACATAATATTAACTGATTAACAGGATGCTGCCATATAAACAACTCCTAACAATTAGCAGCAAGGGATATTTTATGTGCACTTTCCCAGACAGGATAGCACTCATCACGGCTTTGATTGACCAGTCGTGAATTTCTGGTTGGAACAGGAAAAATATTCCAACAGGTTCACTGAGTAGGATCAGTCCTTTAAATGCACACCACTCAGGTTCATCAGGACATTATACATTGTACCATGTTCCAACTCTATCAATATCTGAAACACAGTGAATTAAATACACATCTGGCTCCAAATGCTTCCAGCCCCATGTATAGGATTACACAATAATACATAATACAATTAAAAGATAAAACAAATGTTAAAGACTTTTTGAAAAACACACCAGTAGAGTACATTGATTTATTAATAATGGATCTCAAACAAATAACATATAGAGCAACCGCCGGACTCAAGACTGGTATATTTGTAGGTACTGGGTTAGAATCCCGATTGAGGCACTAGAATTTTTAATCAGCCAAGACAAATACTGATACCTACATGATTAACTACATGTAGAAGTGTAAGACCAGGGTGAAATTTGTTTATAAAATTGTGATAAAATGAGTAAAAAGATTGTGCGATTTTGCATCGTATTTTTGCGATGCGAGCCCAGTCATTTTGTAGCCTGTTGATATTTTCCTTGTTAAACACACCTGTATCTTTTGATTGACAAATAATTCCTCAACAGACTTCCTGTCTCTCTCTACTAGTCCGGCATGATGGATGCCAATGCCAAATGCAAGAGTCAACTTCAAGTTAGTGTCTTTGATACCACTGATAATGTTCTCCATCTACAACATAAAACACACAAACTATTAAAAAAAAGAAAACATTACGAAAGTAATTTAATATTTTAAAAGCATACTCCCTAGTTTCTGGTGTTTTAATCACTGTGCAAATGAATACATACACGTAAAAAAAAAATTCAAGAACAAAATGGCTGCAGTTTGTTAACCAATCATATTACAGAATTTAATTGCCATCAATTTAAAATTTAAAATTCAATTAATATACAGTGACACATACATGTACATGTATACTGACAAAGCCAAGATGATACAGTTGAACCCTAAGTTTCTTGTTATTCATTCCTTACATGTTTAATAGAACCCAAAAGATTGAGACAATTGGAGCATGAATTCCAGAAATACATGTAGGACCGATATCTGTACAGATAACATTCTTAATTAATTATACATAAATTCTCATTAGGCGAAGCTATAAGTAACAATCATTAGACTTATTAACTGCAGTAAATAAGCATGTTACCACAGAGATAATCCAACATGCACGTCAGGCATGGTCAGAAATAGCTGATAACCATCAAAGATGTAATAATTAATCACACACGGACTAAATTTAGATTACAAATCATTCAGAAATACTCGTGTGCTTATGCAATACATGTACACACTTTGCACTAAAAATAACGTAATTAGCTGCTTAAGCTTATTTCACGGACTATGTTTAACTTCTGCAAGAGGCTGAACATATTCGCAAATAAGCCCACTACGAAAATTTGGATGTCTATGCTACACTATAAGGCTATTAAAAAATAGAAAATTGCTGTGCTTTGTGATACATTAAAGATACACAGGGCGCAATTTTTATTTTATTTTGTGATTAGCCTTCTTTTTTTTTTACTGGATGGGGAATGGAAACCAGCTACTGGAATTTGATAAAATGAATAATAATATTGCATTGCGATCGCAAGGTTTTGCGTTGATTTTTGCGATGCGAACCCGGTAATTTTGCAGCTTGGATACAGTTACAGTAAAAAAAGAATCCCTCATTTCAACGGGTCTACTGACGAGGATCGATCCTTCGATCTCACACACCTTATATAGTCAGATGCTCTAGCCCGCTTCTGATCCACTTAGTAATCAAAGCCTAAACTATATTTAATCATTTTAAGCTAAATCTAACATTATGAAATGACTACACCCATATGATTATACTGTACACTATAAGGCTATTAAAAAGTTGAAAATTGCTGTGCTTTGTTGTGTGCTTTGTTCTGTGCTTTGTGATAAACTAAAGATGCCATAAAATAATACTACATGTAAGCTGCCAGTTTGAGATGGCTATCATACATTCATGAATCATATAGCGTATAGACAAAGGTCTTTCAGAAAAACATAGTGAGAATTTGCCACGCCTGTGGGTATACTGACATCTGATCTGGCCCGTGGACTAATATATCAATAAAATAAACTTAGTAAAAGGCCATAAACTGGAAGTAGATCACCATAAGCGAGGGCAATAAAAGAGGATCAGAATAATATTTATTACTCCAGCGGGCATTCTAACCGTGGAAAATAAATATCATAATTATCCACATTGGTATAATATATCATTTGATTGGGTTGTTAAAACCATTCAAGCAACAGACAGGAACGTTACTAAAATATGACGTCATAAATTGTCGACATGATGTCATGTATATCGCAGAGAACTACCCAAAATCTTCTTTTTTTTTCAGCGTGACATTGACGTCAATTGGGTTTTGAAAAGCAATGAAATGCCTGGAGTAATAAATAGAATATTTAACTTGCTACCCTGGATTATCAAGTTTAAGTCCCTTGTGAAATAATTAAATTTTAGTCACTCGCAAATGCTCATGAAAAATGAAAATGATTTCACTTGGGACTTGATAATACAGGGTAGACCGTTTAATATCCTCCATATATATACAAATGTATTTACAATAATATTATATGTATTTTTGTATATAGATATCTGATCTGGGACTAGCAGATAGCATTTTGGTGCTAAAATAAAAAGTCTGAGTTATAGTATTCTTTTAGTGACAGTGTATCTATTTATAATAATGTATATAATTATGTATGAACAAATATTCAGTTATTGCACGTGTGTGTTTATTATTTTCATATAATTTCCACTAATATACATGTAATATACATAATACATGTACGTCATATTTTTATTCTAAGTGTCAATGCATCCCATTGATTAATAACCACCAGCATGTGGATGTCACACATGGCGATGTTGGCACATGGTCTCAGAAGTAACCTGCTGCCTACATGTACTGACAGAAGGAGACATTCAACTTAAGCCTTTTATCATACTATCAGATAATACATGTACATGTATATAAATACAAGTACATTATTTCTTACTAGTAATTTTGGTTGCATTTAAAAAAAATATATGTACATGTAGCTACATGTAAAGGTATATATACATGTAAACGTTATATATCAGACAATACATGTACATACATTATATACATATTTAATGCAGGGCTTTAACTGTTTATCAAATTTGTTAAAACCTATAGAAATTAATGAATAACCCATGCTTTATATAATTATTTGGTGTCAGCTGGCATTTCATAGACATCATGGGGTCTTTATTCATGACAGATACACGTATACATTCGTTAGATACAAAAGGTTTTCCTTGGTTGGAAGGGTGAGGTGGGGAGGGGTGGGGTGTGTAAGTGGACAAATTTTGTAAGGAATTTCAATTTATTTAAAATGGTTTAATTGATTAATTAATTCAACTACAATGGGATTTAATTCATTCTACTAGCATGGCAAAGTTATCATTCATACATGTACATAAAAGTACTGAACAGTGAATAAATAGAGATTATTATAATTATGAACATGTGTGTCATACTGATTTTACGAAACGAGTGTTAGGTTTCTTGTATTGCCAGAGCAAGAGCATGGGTAATACATTAACCCTGGCACGAGTTTCGTAAAATCAGTATGACACACACGAAAGTGTAATAATTTCTTTATTATCCATACCATTTTCAACGAACAAAAGTGTTTCCAGTTATGTTTACAAGTAAACTGCAGAGATTGCCATGTTGAACAAATAATCTAATTTGCATAAAAGTGATCAGGCACATGCACATCGAAGCACAGACACATTCATACATGTCTAGAATATAGTTAGCATGGGCGTAGCTACCATAACGAAAAGTACACATTTTTTTGGGCATATAATGCCAGATACTTGCAATGGACTATGCCCCACGTCGACCAAGCTTCAGATAACGAAATTGAATACATATTTTGTTACGCACCTGGTTAAAACTAGTTTTCCATTGTTTAAACAATTTAGGGTGTTTTGATAAATAAAATACTAAACTCATTACCATAATTAACTTGTTATACATGTATTACAACTTGTGTTTGTCGCTTTGTATGATACGATTGAAAACGGACTCGTGATATTACTGGTGTTTCATGGAAACTCGTTTAATATCTCTAATATCTGCTACATGGACATCTATGCTTAAAGTACATATTAAACTGAAATTTTGCATCTAACATCCAGTGACATGATTTATTACCCAAATGTCTGTTACAAATGATTTTTTTATTCCATCCAGTTTAACTACATGTATTAAGTACTTTCTGTAACAATAGTGTAATGTTACAATCATTTTAATTCTGATGGATAATTTGATGAAATTTGCCCTACATTTTCGCCTATAATAATTATATTGCATGTACATGTATTAAAACCCTTAGTAAACCAGAACCTGTTGATTCTCGAACCATAACTGATTATCTGTATGGCAATTAAATATTTGTCATTCTATACCATGTGGAAACTGGATGGCTGAAACTAACTGAGAAGTCACGTCCAGCTATAGATATCTTTTTGCTCTATGAACAATGCAGACAGGATATTCAACAATGGAGTATGTGCCGTCATGCCACACATCACTGATCCTCAAGACAGACATGGCGTGCTGACTACAGATTGATTATGGCTTGATTGCTATCAAAGAACTCTAATATCTGCGCACATTTCAGACCATGCCAATTACATGTACATACAATGTATAGGGTAATAATGCGATACTGTTCTTGTTTATCAAAGAATCATTGATATGTTCATTTAAGCAAGCTAATCAAACACGTACACGAACACTCAGATTTGCCCTTGTAGCTATCCGGGGATCGAATGAAATGACAACCCCAGGGTTTTATTTCTGAAATTTGACTTTAGGAATTTTAGCGTCGCTTGAGTAAAAATTGGGAATTTTAACCTACATCATCTGTAAGTTAGAATTTAAAAAATAGTAATACTGTGCATTAAAATAGGGAATTTTTACTCCAAAATTCGGAATAAAAAACGACATAGCCTTTGGGGAATGGTGGGGAATGGTGCCGATTATCGGACTCTGCACCCAATTGGCATTTTAAAGTTTTGTATATAAAACGTTGTTTGACAGTCAGCCAGAAGGTCGCACATGTGTTAGTGGCAGATACAACATAAAATATATTTTTGCATATTCTAAATCTTCAGCCTGTTTTACATACAGTTACAAATGGTCGTATCTGTACCGCTTATATAAAAGGATTTCTAGAGTCATAAAGTGAATAACAGATATGAAATTAAAAAAATCATAAGGTAATTTATATACGTAAAATAACCACATATTCCTCTTCCAATTTCTTTGTTTGTTTGTGGCATCGTAACTATAATGTGACACGATTTGCTTCAATGTGTCAGAAGAACAAAGTCATAATTGAGTCTAATAATAACTAAAACACCTACAGTACACGTATTATGACTAATAAGAATCTACCTCCAAGTATGCTACATGCACAATGAACATGTATAAGCAGAGCAATCTTTTTTTTGATAGATGTTGACCAAAAAATGCAATGTGTTGATGTTTTGAAGGTACAATATAATTATGTATATATATATATATACATGTATTATTTTATACACACACGCAGTTTGCTTCTCCAAACATCAAATTTAGTAAATAAAAATGCAAAAATTTAAATCACGTGTACCACAAAAATGTCACATAAATATCGATATTAGACACTCTTCAATTATTTTTGTTTGAATTTACAAATTTTTACGAAAATAATAATAATGCCAGAATGGAAATTTCATTTTAACAGTCAATTTGAAAAATGTTATGCCCGAACAGACAGACGGATGGATTGAGTGACTGATGAATGGACCACAGGCACTACACCACGACGATAACAATCAGCTGTCTATATCTGATCATGTGCGTGCGTACGTACACCCATACCAAGACAGGTAGGTTGTAAAACTATATTGAACATCTGTGACACGGTTTAAGTTAAGCATGAAGTGTATGTGAAATCCTATTGATTAAGGATATCTACATTCGAGCTCTGTAAACAACTAAAGTTGCCACTCGGGTAGTCGGACTGACACACATGTGCAACCAGCTGACTATAATGCTGTCTACACTGCTGGCTGCTTACATGTAGTTTGGAAAGTACAAAAGAAAATATTGGGACTGATGCAAAACGTTGCTTAATGGACTAAAATGACAAAAAGGCAAAATATGTGCGATATCTTCTGAACAAAAGAAAAACATCATACAACTATCTGATAATACTGTGCCAGGTATGTCAAAGATTAAACGGTCATCTTAATTAAGCCAACAATTAGTCTTAATTAAGTCATACAGATATATACTTTGTAGATGATGTCACAAAATGTTATGTAACTAGAATGTTTGTACCAAAACAGAAGAAATTATAAACTAATGATTGAAGAATTTGAAAAAAAAGAAGTACTGGCAACCATTTTAAATAATGTGAATTCAGGAAACGGTAAAGAAATGTGATAAAAACTGTGAAGAGGATTGTCATTCTATAGAAATGTAAGAAAAAGCCACGTGTTGTATACAATTAACACTTGCGACGGTTTCCAAGGAAGTTCCATAGCGTTGCCACACAGAAATAAAACTGATGTCATAACAACGATAACTGCATCTGGACTGATAACAACATACATGTAAAACCACGCTACAATATAGAATTTTGTACAAAACTAGAGGCTTGGAGATCATCTGTGTGATGTTTGTTTTTCTGTAACAAAAGGACATCATTGTGTTGCCCAACTTGTTTCTGTGTTCATCTCACAAGAATGGAGCTACTGACAATGTTTCGATGGTTTGGAACTTGGCGATTTTTGCTGTTCATTTGTTTTATAAATATTGGATTCGTATTCTTGGAAATTATGTCCAGATACCCAAATTCAATATTGGTCGTCAAGAAATCGAGTGAGATCGCCAAGATCATTAAAGAGACGGCAGACATTAGCTCTCTAGTGCAAAAGAACACGGAACTATTAAAGAAACTTCGTCAGGAAACAATATATCAAAATGAGAAACTGAGAAATATCTCAAGGAACATGGACCAGTTAGAAGCACTAATTAGCATAATTAAGCAGTCATTAGATTAGCCAATCAAAACTTTGCAGACTTTGAGGTGAGAAATGTCAAAAGATATAAACGATAAAGTTTGTCTGTTTAATGACACCACTGGAACACATTGATTATAAATCATCAGTTATTGGATGTCAAATGCACGATTATATCGACACTTGCTCACAGAAGATACTTCGAATAACAGCAAGAGATCTTTTATGTACTTTCCCAGAGACAGGATAGCACACACCAGCGTCTTTGATAGACCAGGTGTGCATCACTCGTTAGAACAGGAAATAACTCAACAGGTTCCCTAAGGAGGATAGATCCTTCGACACATCGAGCCTCAGGCAGACGCCCTTGCACCAAGCTATGCAATAAAACAATCATACTCTTTAAACAAGAAAGGAATCATACTCCATAGAGAAATTAATTCTGGATGCTGACAAATTGAGTCAATCATGGAAAATATAGCAATTCTCATTCAAGAAACAAAACATTTTGTCCAGGATAATTGACTCTAGCTTGTTAAAAGATTCATTTTTTCTAAGACGGAAATTTGTTAACATTCATAATAGATCTGTAACAACATACATGTACATGTATTTATTAGATGGACAACTATTGTGATTAAAACGAGATCTTAAAATCCACTTCTACGAGTATGCTCCATGTTAGACTTAGTTACCTGTGAGGATTCTATTACACTAGGTATGTTTTTGGACTTGCGATTCAGGCACGTGGTATTGTTCACTGGCACAAATTACATAGAAAGAGTACTAAATGTAACTTGCACTTCAAAGATGTGTTATAATAATCACTATTATTGCTGAATTGTTTAATTTCATTGACAGACTATATGTAATTGGTAACAGGACATTCAAAGTTAACATTAATGGATTCTTTTCCAAGAAAAATAACTTGGAAAATGGTATCCCTCAGGGTTCGGTAATTGCCATTACCTTATTTATGATCTTAGAAATTATCTCCTTAACCAAGACATTAAGAATCCCAAATATAAAAATAGAGTTAATCTTGGATTATTTGGTTTACACTGCCTTCTGGAGATCATGCCAACATGCAGAGGGACGTAAACAACCTTCAAATGGGGTGTTAAAATCTCAACAACTACATATAAAATGGTCTGGATTGTTTTCACTAATCACCATTAGCCCTAGCTAGCTCACTCCATAAACTTAATCTTAAATTATACGGCGACATTTGGCTGATTTGTCCATAGCCGGTCACACATATTGAAATTTTAAATAATTCTAGGTAAAATAATCTCAGGCATTTATTGAGCCAGTTGAAAGTAATTCTGACAGCAAATTTGATCCTAAATTTGATGGTTTAAAATTATATCTTACATGTTGACAACAATCATAGACATATTTAATCAAACAGATGCCAAGATGTTTGAAAAAATAGGACTTCCGATATTTATTTTAATGAACTAGGACATTGGTCACTGACATGTACATCAAATGAAGAACTTGTGTAAACACAATTGGCCTCATTATTACATGGCAACATCCATTTTGTTTCAGCTAAAGTCACTCAATGAAGCCATCATGTTCAGCATTACAATGTAGCCCATGGCCTGGTTGTATATGGCCTGCATAACAATGCACTATCTCATCTGCATGTGACAGATGCTGCGAGACAATAATTTATGTTAATAAGGCCGAAAAAAAAAGTTACTCGTTTCCTATTACATGCTGGAAAAATCTAGGGTATGTACATGTAGGTAAGAAAAACATTTTATTTTGGAAAATAATGTTATTTATGGATATTAAATAGGTGTTGATATGTGTTAATAGTTTTGAAATGTTTTCGTGGAAATGAATGTTATACATGTATTAACAAAATGTTTTGGAAATACGAAAAAAAGATTTAGGGTCCGCAGGTTCAAATTAGGGTCGGTCGGGTAACCGGAAACAAACAATATTTTATGATACGCCTAAAACAGATTTTAATGTTGCATTACATGTAGGTTTACAAAGAGGCAGATAAATTATGCAGTACTTACTACAGTTAGGGTCAACTATGTTCTAATTAGGGCTTCAAGCCGCCTTAGTGATGGAAGCCCTATTGTTTTTATTTTAAAATTTTTTTTTTTTATTCCTCCATTTTTTTCCCTATCTGAAACATCAAAACTACTTAAGCCAGCTGGCTGAAATATCGGGATTGTGTGTAGGCGAATGGGATCTAGTGTATAATGGCAAGATTGAAATCTGGCACGTAAGCAGAAGGCAGCCATTTTGATTTTCTCAAAAATTTAAACACTTTTTAAATGCTCAAATTCTAGAGGCTAATCATGCAATTGTGGCAATTTTTGTGGAAGCGGGTCGGTCATGTTGTGATGTTCTTTCACCTGCTCTCGGTTGGTGGAGTTGTGATCACATTATAGTGGAACATGTAATTTTATGTTTTTCAGGGATGGCAGGGATTCTAGAATGTTTTTTAATTTCGCTTAGCATGGGGCCAGTGGATTTGAAAATTCACTGGCCGTGGCAGAAAATACACTTGCCCAACTTCTAAATACCAATACCAATATAATAAAAAAATAATAAAAAAATCTATGTAAATCAATTTTTTTACTGGCCATCAGGCATAACCAAAGCAATTATTTGGTGGCCCGAGTGTAAAAAATCACTGGCCTCGGGCCACCGTATTCTAGAACCCCTGGGGATGGCATTACGTTTCTGATGTTTTTAAATATGTACAATAAACCCTGCCTTACATGCAGTTACCAAGATGGCATCCATAGCAGCAGCAAATCTAAGGCCAAAAGTGAGGTGCAAAGTGGTCAGTTACATGCTATGAAGTATGCCGAATTCATTTAGGATATTTAGTTTATATTTTGTACCACTTGTGAACAGGTGACAGTTATGCAAGACAGCTTGGAGCCGGTATTGCTGCTCGTCGGCTATATTTTATGTTGAATTTTTATTTGTTTTCCTTTCAAACAAACTATAGACCATAACAAGTTTCATGTAAATTGATGACCAGCTGATGACATCATTATGAAATCAACATCATCTGCTGATTTAATTTGAACAATGTCAGCTAATGATGTCATTTTGAAATCAACATGGAAAATATCAACCTCATCTACATGTAGTTAATCAGAATTTGTCTCGGCAGAGCCTCGATAAATACTGATTAACCAGACTCATTTGATATTTTCCATATTAAAAACACACTTGTGACGAAACCTCTATATATATGACACATCACCGCCTAATAAAATATCCGATGTATCACAATGTTTTTAATTTGTTCAGAAATGTTTGGTGAAAATATCAGACTAAATGCTGAGGTGATAACAGATGTCACCAGCATGGCAGAATATATATACATGTACCGGGTATTCATGTTGTTATGGATTTATTGAATTTTTCTTTGACTGTCATGCACAGATAACATATAAAGTTGGTTTCTTTAACACCAGTCGAGAACATTGGCTATAATCATTGGTCATAGGAATAGGATGGCAAACACACTGTGGTTTTGACACATGGTCTCAGAAATGTACAGAGATATGGTTTAGATTACAATAAGTTGATAGCTCTATTTGGTTTTTATACATTTCGAACAAAATCTTCAATCGAATGAGGCCATAAAATGCTTAGCCCTATTAGTCCAGCAGCCAGAGAGAAAAGCGTGCAATGAGGTCCATACAAAGTTTTTTTGCAGTTTCTATATCTCTGAGGGG
>JAULBR010098702.1:0-11434 GCA_032355825.1 Melanodrymia aurantiaca
TAGCTTCTAAGTAATAAGCCGGTACAACCACCATTTTTTCTTCATAAACATTTCCTAGAAAATGACACAAATGCTTAAGTGCGCAAACTTTAGTGCCAGCAGTGTACGTAGAACAGTAGTTTTATGTGAATTGCACAAGCGCATGACAGTTCATAAACAACAAGAACTGATAGCCTCAGATTACTTCCAGGGAATACACATACTTCAGAGTTTTACCTATTTATCAACTGTTTTCTTCAAATTAAATACAAACAGAAACAAAAGCGAACACATTGATTAATTTGTTAAAACCCAGCCTCACTGGCCAAAGTTAAGTCTAATAAAACAGGTGGGGGACGTTTTCAAATAAAATAATATCTTAAAAAAGAGATAACCTCACTGTATAACATTTAAATTGTAAGCCCATTACTTAGGAAATAAATGTATACCTCGAGAATTTCCTTGACAACAATGGGCTGCAGGTGTGGAGAGAACTTGTCAATGACTCCCGCCTCACTCATGCCTGGATTGACCATTATGTACACCAGTATCGACTCCAGTAGGAGCTTCAGCATTGAACGATTGAGAGAACCTTCAGGTTTCCTCCAGGGTCGACATATCAACCTCACCTTTTCATAGGCGCTGCAAAAAAAAAAAGGAAAAATAAATAATTAAATTATAGCTACATGAGAGTTTCAAATGTGAAGACTACTGTAAAAAAAAAAGAGTTTTTTACAGGAAAAATTTATGCCAAAATTGATATTGTAAATTCCCTGCGAAATAGTTCTCATCTTGCTGTCAGTGAATTCAATTTTAATTTTGTTATGAAGCATATTATATGTATTGATATTATTACAATAAATACTGAGATGTACCTTCACATAGAGCCAATCATCTCTGATGCCGAAATGTGGCAAAAAACGTTTGAAAAATGCATGTGATTTATACACTAACTATAACAGTTTGTCTCTCTCCACTATTCCCAATGTCCACATCCACTCTGGTCCAATAACATCACATGCAACCACTATAGGTGACCACAAAACTGTGATGAGCACAGAAAGGAAGGTAAGAACACGACTACAAATTAAACCCGTGTTAGATTCAAATACCATTTTATCACTTGAGTTGGCGTTTCTGAATCTCGGTCTTCGTGTGTTCGCTTCAGTGAGTTATCAAGAATGTGTTGGATATTCCCACTCCTGTCCGCATATTCTGCCTGTGACTGTGATGGTGATGTAGTAGTAGCAGCAGCAGTAGCAGCAGCAGCAGCAGCTACTTCGTCACCATCCGAACTAATTCTGCCCGAATGCAGAAAGGAGAGACTGGATGTGATATTTTCTGTTTGCTGAGAGGAGCTACCAACAACCTGTAATATAAACAGACATTTAAGAACCAATTGATACTTTCCTGCCATGGTCGCAAAGGCTGGACTTGACCAGAACTCATGCTCATGACAGGCGTCTGCTATAACAGCTTGCTCTGAACGTAGACGTTAAACATCTTCCGTCCCCCACCCTCAACCAATTGATCCCTGTCGTGGGGAGAACTTTCTGGCGAAGTCAGAGGTTGTGCTGATGACAGGTAAGGTGTGCTTGAATAGTTTTCTAATGGAAGCACACCAAAATTGACCCAACCCAACCAACCAATTGATCTTCTGGAATGGAGAGCATGAACTGGTCACGGTGTCAGCCAGGGCTCAAAATATACACCAAACGAACAATTGCTACAGGCAATCAATTTGTTGAAGGCATATTTGGAAGAAAAAGGATTCGATTTCATTTTGCTTTTGGCAAAATTGTTTGGTCTTTTCACACAAAAAATCTGATGACGTCATTGTGAAATCAATACAAAATTATGTTTGACGTCATGACAAATTCTTGCAGTATACATGTATCGCAGGATCTACTATCATGAGCTTTTAAACACGATTCAATCAGATATATTACAATAAGTATGATGAATTACAAATATTGATATATAAATGTGTATTTGTCTATATTTATTTTGTAAAAATGTACAAATATATTTTTATTTCGTAAACAAAAAATGGTTAAAAAACATCATTTTTTGCTAAGACTAGACCAATGAGAAGCCTTTGAAGCTTAAACTTTAATAAATAATTTTTTTTTAATTTAAAATGAAATCTAACTAGATTCCATTCAGAAACAAACTACCTGTTGTGTGTCTTTCTGTGCATCTGCGCTGGTCGAACAAGGTGTTTTTTTCAGTGTGTGAATGAGCCACGGTCGGGCATGCTTCAGTGTTACATACCGCGGTTCTGTTACACCAACTTTTAGAATCTGCAAATACACAACATTTGTATATTAAATAACATGTTCAGGCCCATCAACAACTGTAAATGTGCATTCGAAAACACCAGGATGATCTTGTGTATTCATTAGATTAACTTATGAGGTATACATACTACATAGCAATAACAGTTAGTTTGTTTGTTTAATGACATCACTGGAACACAATGATTATTGATCAGCGGTTATTGGATGTTCATTGAGATGTTTGAAATCCTGTTTATCAAAATGGTCTTAGGCTTTGTAATATCAACAAAACAAGACTTATGAATGCTGATTGATTGATTTATACTTTCTATTGAATCAAATAAAAATAATAATCCTTTGTAACAATCTGTTTTATTTTCAGTTTTCGGATTTAGTGCTCGTCTGCCGAATAGTCACAGAACACAATGAACGGGATAAAATTGCTTAAGCATTTTTTTTTTGCCCAGTTCTTAACTATTGTTCTTAAAATATTGCTAATATTAATAATATAAAGCACTCGCGAAATGAAGATAATAGTTAAAGATTGGAGGGATAGATACCAAACAGTAAAACTTCTAGGTGTTATTTATAAACTATTTGTCATGAATGTTATTTATAATGGAAAATATCTACTGATTAATCGATATTTGTTCAGACTGCCAACACCGATTAACTAGATAAGGTACATATTTTCCATATTAAAAAATATTAGTAGCAAATTCTATTTATCTTATAACATTTCTAAAATAATGTTTAATATTTTTAGTAAATGATGTCTTATTATTTGGCACAAATGTAGTATGTCACGCACTTTAATCAAATCCTATCAAACCATTATGTTCAGGTTATCTAATTACCAGTAATAATTTACATAGACCTTTATCACTCTGGTTAATACATCAAAATATCAAAAGAGTTTATGACTTGGATAATATCATATTACAGCCTTTTATAGGTAAGTTATAGGATAAATGATTAATTCATGTATAAGATACATGTAGGTTAAATACAGTGTGGGTTTATGAACGTAGGTCTTAGTTTATGGAGTTAATGCATGTTAATTAATAAGAAAAATGAAGCAAACTGCATTTGAATTTCTTTTACAAATAAACAAAACAGGTTAGTCGACCTGTAATCGAACAAAATAAACTGGGGCGGTTTAATGCACGTTGCTTAACGCAATGATAACATAACGTCGTCCTAACGATTGCACTGCCACAGTCGTGTGTATCGATACAAGTTATAGCTACGATGTTTTGCGGCCACGATACTTAAATTGACCGCTGTGACCGCTGTGACCGCTTTAGTGTCCTCAAATATTATTACAAATGTATTTACGTAATTGTATTGTCATGTCATAGCTAAGGCAGTCACAAGTGACCTTATAACCTCTCCATTAAACCCGCCCCTGGAGTATTCTTTATGATTAAAATAAGAGGTGTTCAAATCAATCAAATGTAGGACTTATAATCAAACAGGATTCATCGATCTGACATACATACATGCATGGACTGATAACTGAACTAAATCTAATGTAATTTCCACTTAAACATTATAACAAACAAACTTTCATATCAATATAGAGTTAAACGATACACATGGACAGAGGTTTTTCTAGAGTCATGAGGTATAGGGGGCCCCTACTCTTTACCTGTTTAACTAAGCGTTTGATTTAACATAAAGTATTTGTAAGGGCCTTAAATTTAGTAGTATGTCACCACAGGCACTTGACACAATTTAAACAAATATATTTTGTATGTAAAAAACATACAAAGCTGAAAAAACCCCACCCAAAACAATTCTTTTGTCAAGTGCCTGTGCCTGTCCCTGTACAATCTATTAAATTTGTACTCATGGATTTTACATACAAATATAATATTATTGCTAAATTTTGAAAATGTCAGCACTTTAAAAAATTCTTAGGTTTAAAGAAAGGTCTGACGGAACAGAACAAATTGACAAAATCACGTTCTGACACTGATTGCAATCAAAGCTGTTTTATTTGCAACAAGCTATATCCACTGAATCAGCTCCCGGCTCCTGATCAAAGAATGTCTTAATTGATCGGAGACAATGACAGAGAAAACAATAGCACATGCTGAATAATAATCATTTAATAGACAACAAACACTCTCCATAACAATAACCTGATTGATATTCAACACAATACGTACTTGATGTGCTTAATCAGTCTTAATTTCGCTCCCGTAGCTTTCCAAGTGATCAGTTCACTGCTAGTGATTAGCCACAAATCAATTTCCTCTTTGTTTCTACTAACCGATGCCTGGGACGCATAATAAGGCTTTAATCGAGTTACCGACCATTCTCAGCTCATTAGCTCATAAACAAAGCCAGCTTTCAATGATTCTCTGCAGCAAACAATCACTGCATTAAGTTGCCCCCTGGTGGACTAAAACCACTAATAACTAATAAAGTTAGAGAGTTTTATGACAACTGCGTTCATTTGGACAGTAGCTTTAAGCGTAATTAGTACACGATGAACTACGACTGAGTTGTTTTCATTGATTAAGATCGTACAAGGATTTATCGTATCACTTACCAGTCATATCCGTGTCATATACCCATCGCGCAGTTTGATGTATTAATGTGGGCAATAAAGGTCTATGCAAATGACAGTGTCAATAGGTCGTTTGTTTACAATCCAGCAAACCTGCCTGACGTTCAATAGCGCGAGCGCTCTGGAACTATGTAACTGGTACCGATCATGTACTATCATATCACATTCATTTAATGTAGATGCAAACATCGGTGTCAAAATGTTTTGTTTCGATAGCAGAACGCTCGCGCTATTGAGCGCAAGGCTGATTGCCCACATGCTCAAAGTGAATCACTCACCATTTGGCATGAAAAGTGCAATAATGTGACAGTTATACGCAAATTCGTTTGCATTTAAACACAAGAGAAAACACTGTCCTTCTTTATTTACATAATTGCATACATTTATTACATGAAATATCGAAGTGTTATTATGTAAAATTGCCTGTTTTATGTCATACAAATAAAACCACAAAACACGCAACCAAATAGTTCAAACACTTCTAAGATCACTGCTATTGTCTGCACAAATGTTTGGTGCCAGTTTCAGTGATTGAGAGTCTTTAATTCTTAGCTTGCTGGCTAAATGTTTACTTGTCCTTGCCACTGGCTATTTTGTTGCAGTTTACACAAACATGTGTAGGCCATTATTATTATTGCCAATTGATTTATTTGCTCATATTTTCCACAGACTTTGGTATCACGCATCATCTGCGGTTGGTAAGACATGCTAAATATACTTTCACGTACATGTAGTCAAGTGTGTAAACCAGGTTTTTTGTATTAGAAATGATAAATGTAGGTACATGATAATTTAACTTTCAACCTTTAACTAGAAACATCTACTACATAATTATTATTGCAGGGCCGTCGGAGCCAGGGGTGCTGGGATGTCAATGGCCCTTCCACTTTTTAAAATAATAATTATTTTTTGTATCAAATTCAAGCATACATGTACTTAGCCTTGCTTCATTATGATAATTATCATTGGCCTCCACCACCCCCACAAAATGCTCCGACGTCACTGTATTAGATATCCCAACATGAATATATCAGTGTAAGTAAGGACAAGATACTAGCATTAAATGTGGAAATCATCGTAACATTGACTATGGGTGTATCAATTGCCCAATATTAAATGTAAAGTAATCTTAAATATACATAAGAAACATAATAATTGTTGTAACTGTTAGTTATAACTTATTTAAGTGTTTCTATTCAATTAAGGACCAAGCACGTCTGTCATGGTCAGGAAGTCCAGCTTCCTTGGCTTGACTGCCTGTCCAGGACAGAAGTTAGTATGAACTATGATAGAGGAAACCCGCTACTCTTGATGAGTAGCAAAGGATCTTTTGTATGCACTTTCCCACATACCACGGCCTATGTTAAACAGGTTGTAGACTGGTTGGTGTAAATGACCCTTGCGGAGCACTCACTCTGGGTTGGAGCCAGTACTGGGATTAAAAACCCCATATGCCATGAGTGGGATTCAAACCCAGTATATACCAGTCTTAAAGTCTGATGCAATAAGTTTAAACAAACCACAACACTTTGTTGTTACACTATCAAGATTTATGGAGTGAGATGTAGCTCAGCACAAGAGTATCTGACTACGGTTCAAAAGGTCATAGGATCGATCCTTCTCAGTGGACCCAATTGGCTACTAGTATTTCCACTTGCAACCAGTGATCCATGACTGATTCATCAAAGGCCAAAGTGTTTGCTAACCAATCTGTGGGAAAGTGCACATAAAAGACCCTTTGCTGTTATTTGATTAGCGGTGTCTGATAACCGTATCTGATATCCAATAGCCACTGCTTATTAAGCAAAGTGCTCCTGTGCTGTTGTTAAACAAACCAACTTTATCAAGATGCAATTACATATGGAATAAGAACACAAAGTTTATACTGCACCAATGTGCATGCAGAAAAGAAGAAAAAAAGAGCAAACTTCATTTATTATTATTATTTTTATATCAACAAAAACAGTTCGGTCGACTCTTAAACCAACAAAATAAACTGGAGTATAGAGTCATCAATCTCACACGCATGCACCGGGTAATGCAGACAGAATTTCTCAAACAATTCTGTTATGACAAGTGAAAGATTTTTTAAAATAGAGTAGGTATGTATTAACTTTTTCTCTCAGTATTTTTTAATGCGAAAATGTAAAAACAATTTTTTTTTTTATGAAATGTCTATTTATACTGAGCATTATTATTAAATTGTTGTTTAATGACCCCCCACATGAAACAAAGATATCGGCTATTGGATGTCAATATATGCTGTAATCGGAAAAAAAATCAGTGCATAGAGCTGATATATAAATTAGATATGGTAAAATCTACAAGCAATAGTGATGTAGTAGATAGAATATATCACAAATTTTAGTTTTAAAACTTGGCAAAAAAAATTTTCTAGAAAAAAATTTAAAACCAGTTGTGGCTGGAATGTAAATGATTGCACCATCACACATCTGTAGAATTTCCCACCTGATTCCGTTACAAGTGAAAGATTGTTGCACAAACACTGATTGGTGTAGGTGCTAACTGTCATCAGCTGTTGAATGATTTATAGGAATAACTCACTTTGATTACCATCAGGGAAATGGTTGTGAGAAGATTGGTGCCCACGTGGGCTCTATATTTTCAACATACAAACTCTAACCGAATCACTTTGTTAAAATGCTGCGTCTTTCCTTCGGTGGAGAACGGCCGTTATCTATGCTGATCAAGTTATGAGAACCCCCTGGGAAACTAGAGACTATTATTGCGGCATTTAGGTGACGGCATGACACGAGGAAAATTAGCTACGCATCAGATAGTTCAACTTCCTGTAAGGGCATTAAAAGATGGGACTCTCAATTACGTACTCCCAAGACTGTGGTTAGAATGTTAATGACAAAGCAATAAGCAGTCAAATTACTCATCACAATAGTAGACTTAGTAATGGGTGACACCGAAAGATCTTCCTTCCATATGCTCAGCTATGACCAGTGCGAGTGTTCACCATCGTCAGCAACATTCTGAAATTCAGAATCCCTCACAAAAGATTTTAAGTTTAATATGTGAATTGTTCCATGCAATTGGTTTACTTTATTTTATTGCAGAGCTATGGAGGACAGAAAATGTTGACAAAATATAAACTAAATTATTACTATGACCTTCAATATAGCAAACACCGTGCAGCCTTTGATGGACCAGTCATAGATTATATGGTTGGAGTGGGAAATAACCCAATGGGCCCCGCAGGAGTATCGATACTTCAACCTCTCGAACTTCAGGCAGATGCTCTTGCGCTAAGCTACGACTTGCTCCAGCAAGTTAAATTAAATATCCTTAATGATTTCAGAGATATCGAATGATTAAGGAGATATTGTCCAGAAACAAAGTGTTGATCAACAGAGTAACTATGTTTTCAATACTGGTCAGGGCAGGGAGGTGGGTGGGAGTGGAAGGGAGAACATACACCACCCCAACCCAACCCCGGTATTAATGTGTACCGGTAGATTAGTTTTCAATATTTATATTTGACAACATTACACATCACAATACATGTAACGCAGTTCTTATAATTATATTTAGAAAAATCATTCTTATTTTTAGCTATCTCATTACACTAGAGTTGCCTAGAGCCAGTGACACATGGTAAATCTGTTAATTTGTTCATTTGGGACAGCCCATTGGATAGCCCCAAGGATATACTTTGTGCTCAATAATCTGTGATTATAGGGTTAGATACCAGGCAGCTGATGCAATTAAAGATAAGTTTTTTTGTTTGTTTAAAGACACCAGTGGAAACACATCGATTAATAATTGGCAGTTATTGGATGCCAAATGCCCGGTTGTATTCTATTGCCACTTGATCACAGAGAAAACCTTCTGCCACCACATAGGCTACTCTTCTTTGAATAACAGCAAGAGACCTTTTATGTATATTTTCCCACATACAGGATAACACACACTACAGCCTTTGATAGATCACTTGTGGATTACTGGTTGGAACAGGAAATAACCCAATGGGTCAACTGAGGAGGATCGATCCATCAATCTATTGAACCTCAGGCAGACGCACTTGATTTGAACTACGTCCTGGTCAGAGTACATCAAGTGCCTGTGTTCTAGTCAAACAAAAATTATGTTCTGATTGGACTCTGTCTACCAGATGATGTTGTAATTAAATACACCGGTACTTCCTGCTTTGAATTGTGTAGCACGAACAGAGTTTACATACATCTGTAGAATGGATAGTTACATGACTTCTATCTTATTCAATACCGGTAGCCCGGTAGCCCGCGCTGCATAAAGAAGCATTCTGTCTATTATTCAGATACACTAATGGAATCCCTTATTAAATCAATCTGATTACTGTCAAATATAAATAGCAGTTTGTGATTAGCCAACAGGCAAAAACCTATGTTACAGCCTCTCCATGTATTAACACCAGATCGCAAAAACATATAAATATTTCAAATTTGCAAAACAAAGAACAAATGGGAAGAATATTTGATTAATACTGAGTAGCTTTAATAGACTGATGAGAAATTTACAGTAATATAGAGAATGGTTAGTTAGTCTCAAATCATTTGCTATTATATTAATAATGAAGTTATAAACAGAATTGTATCTGCATTGGATACAGCCTTGACATAATAGCATATTCTTGGACACTCAAATACTGTAGTAATGTGCTGCAATTAATATTTAAATAGTGTGTTAGGAGCTTTGTTGTATAATGGACAAGAGCGTAAAGTGTTTAGAATCTTCAAGTGGATGTCTACAAGTACACGATCACTTATGTACCATGCAAATTTGTGACCATTTGAATTATTATATTACTTTGCACATGCTAGGTAAAATCTGTTACTTTCAGACAAATTCTATGCCTGGTGATTACAATAATCCAAGTAAAGATAAGTACATACATATACGTACTTCACCATATATATGTTACAGTAAAGTAGTGAAACCTGTGATTTCATGAAATCCCTGAAATTTTCAGTTGTTTCGTAAAATCACTGTTTCACTCAGGGATTTCACGAAATACTAGTAACTGAATTTTTTTAGGGATTTCATGAAATCACTGAAATTGTGTCATCATTTTTACACAATCTTACTGGTTGAACAACAGTAAAACTGTGTAACTGTGCTTGTATGTGGTGGTGCATCTTCCTATTATATGTTCTTAACCTTTATCAGTGGTATTGCATAATTCATAAACTTTATTTCATTTATGATACATTATTACTAAACCTACCACGTTTTGCAGTTTTAGTTCTATCATGGGACTACACAATTTTCAAATTCTTTCGGTATCGAAATAATGTGAAACATTCGTGTCGTTATTATTGACTGCTTATACTTGCACTGTTGGCTTTACATCTATTTGATTATGTATTGAATATGTAAATACTCCCCAGCTTCTTGACCATCATCACTAACAGGTGTTAATGCTGACCTCTTAGTCATAAGTTCAGTAATGGCAATTGTTCCCCAGACGTTATATTTTATACGAAATTTGATAGTTAATTTCCTCTTACTATTTAAATCGGTCTCATCTTTGTGGGAAGCTATAAAAAGTTGCGTAGATTTTAAATGTTTAAAAATACAGCATCACCACCTTTTTGTCCAATAAAACCTTGATTTGTATTTCAATAATTGCTTTATTTTTTAGAAAAAATATATTAAAAATAGGTTAACTGTTCCAAAATATTGTTAAATAACTACCAAATTTTGCAGCCAAAACTTTAACAAAATTAGACATTGGTTAATTAGTCATAGACCAATTTGGTTACACATAGTGTAAGCCATAACTTATTCAGATACTTTATTCTTTTCTCTTTTCAATTTTTATATTAGACATACGTTTTCCCTAGGAAGTGAGTGACCGTACATAATTATTTAAATCACACATTACTCTAGAATACTTTATTTAAATCACACATTACTCTAGAATACTTAACACAGTAACTTTTATTAACACACAAATTATTTTACGTGTGAAAAACCTCATTTTGTGAAATCCTCCCAAATGAATGGTATAAAAGAAAGAAGATAGTTTAATATTTCTAATTGTGATGTTATACAACGCAAGCAATCAGAGTCATCCCAATCCATCACACCTAAGCTGATCAATTTAGACAAACTTGTTCAGAAGAATTAAACACGAATGAATAGATTTGTCCACCAATCAAATGCTGACACTAACTGGATTAAACGTATTGGAATAAAATTGCTTATCAGAAATGCTCTACAAGACAATAATTTCTAATATCCTTTCAATTTAAGAATACGGACTAACAGTTAGTGGACAATTGAGGCAAGTGGTGAGTAAAATAGTTCTAATTCACCTGAAATGCGTAATAGTTCTCAACCATGGGCAGCACTGTAGGGCTAAAGACACTTGAGTATAATAAAGACACTTGAGCAGGAGTATAGAAGCAAACAAGCCACAGTCGGTTAACTGCTCCATTTCCTGCCTACTTGACAAGTGAAAAACCTCATTTTGTGAAATCCTCCCAAATGAATGGTGTAAAAGAAAGAAAATACAGTCAAACCTGCTTGAGCGGCCACCTGTATTAAACAGCCACCTGTCTTAAAGGGTCACTATAATATTCTCCCA
>JAULBR010098713.1:0-11433 GCA_032355825.1 Melanodrymia aurantiaca
CGGTCTCCTAGCCCGTAAACCAGCTTCTCGAAGTCGGTTCCGAATGGTTTGTGCAGACACCCTTCTCAAACCAGGTATGCGTCCAACAGTGTTCGTTGCTGCGGCAGTTCGGTGACGCAAATGCAGAACCCGGATGTAGCGATCTTGTGCTGCAGTTGTTATGCGAGGTCTTCCACTTCGGGGCCGGTCTTGGGTTGATTGGAACTGCTGGTACCTGTCCCAGAGACGTGAAATGGTGCTCTGATGGACGTTCATGTGGCGTGCGACTTCTGACTGCGATTCACCTAACTGGAGGCGGCCTATTGCAATGTTTCGATTCGGCAGGCTTAGTCTTGGCATCTTGTAACTCGTGTACGTCGAAATGGAAATGAGGCATCATTGCGAGCATTGCACCTTTAAATACCCATCACTACCCCAATGTTTTCCCCGAGTTTCACGTGCATTCGTCAAAATCTGACCATTTCACGCCAATATCGTGCAATGTTCGCAAAACGTCCCACAACGTGCGTTACATTTGTTTCAGGGTGCATTTGGGCATGCTGTCCCATTCTAGGAACATTAAGAAACATGGTCATTCATGAACACTGTAAAAGAAACCGATATTTGGTCAAATCAAACACTTTTCTTCTTTCCCTATCACCTATGCGTTTCTTTTTTGACAGAGTATACTAGTAAACAAAATCTTTAACTCACTGAAATGACTCCACGGTTTCCACCAACAGATTTGGAATTTGAGTTTCTTTTAAAGCTTTTCCATCGCTAAAATTAAAAGAAATTATTTGACAAAAACGAAAATTGGAATATAAATTTTAAGTTATATTGGTCAATTAAACTGTCAAAACAAACTTTACTAACATTGCCAGTAATTTCAATTGTTTTAATTTGTAGAATTTCACGAAAACACTAAAGAGGAAATTAATTTAATTATGCAAAATTTAAGCTCGTAATCAGTGTGTTGCTCGGGTAAGCAATAAAATCGGCTTTCTTAAATTCCAGGCTAAAGAAAACTATTAAATTTTTAATGTTTAAAACTTACAAATTCTCCCGAATTTACTGAATAAATTATTAATATATAAAAATACAACAAACCTCGTTTTTCCTAATTGACCAGAGATTCCTGTGAAAAAAAGGACAAACGAAAAAGAAAATATTTTAATATGTAATTGGCTAATACAAGCAAAGAGTATTATTCAGCTTATGCGCGATACTTTTTTATTGAATTCTTTTTTGTAGCAATCACAATAAAGACCACCAAAACTAAAGCTAAAAGTTCATATTGGAGAATAATCCATTCTATAATTGTTGCACCCACAGTTACTTCCCTTTCTTGCAATTTGATTGTTGTAGAAATGTTTTAAATGTATTCTTTGTCACCAGTTAAAGATAAACCAAAATAACACATACAGAAACATAAATTTGAAATTATGAAGGTCAATTGAAATTAAATATCTCTCAAGCATTTAACAAAAAAATTCATTGATTTAAGTTTTTATTTTTAAGTAGTTTAATCCCGTTGGCTCGAACACCATCGGTGCTCGAGAAACTGTTCGACTCAAGCATCAGCAACTTAATATAAGGGTTTAATTTGGGACTTTGATCTTGGTTTGAGTGTTGCCATGTATTTGACCCTTCTGCATTCGAGCCAACGAGATTCTACTGTACTTTCAATACTTTGCAGCATGCAATTTGTTTTTAAAATTGTGCTTTGGAAATGAAAAATCAACTAGTGGAGTTTGATTAGCACTTATATACAATGAGTAGTAATATTGCATCGCGATCGCAAGATTTGGCATCGCATTTTGAGATGTAAACCTGGTCATTTTGCAGCCTGCTTTGTACTTTCAGGTAAAAACCCTGTTATCAAGTTAAAAATATTTAAGAACAAATTACCGGTTCCAGTAGTCGAAGTTTTAGGATCAACTCCACCAAGACCAATGGCTGCTGATGTAGTTGTTGCTGTACTGAATATGCTGCCTGCAGCGGCTGCTGTTCCTGCAGTTGCACCAAACAAACCAAGGCTAGTGGTACCTCCTTCAAACAAAATAATTACATTTATAGGAAAAACAATCTTCATAAAATTTATTTCTATTTAAAACTAAAATAAAATAAAATATACGTGACATCAGTTTGTCATTGAAAATTTGAATAGCAAATTCTATCAATAAGGCAAATAGTAATGTAGGGTTTCCTCATTGTTGAAAATTCACTGAATCTAGGCTAGAACAATTTACTTCAAAGGTTACAAAACTATGTTTTACTATACGAATAAAAAAAAAAGATATATGATATAAAGCCACAAATATAATTATAAAACAATTATATTGAAATGTAAGAAAATTCCACATGACATTTAGATGACAAAAATTACCTGATATCTAAACAATATATTTGGTTGTTTACTCCTATGTTATGGAAAACGTATTATTTAATTACCTACAAATTGTTTACAAATAATATATGTAATATTCATCCTGAAAATTCTACCGAAAAAATTTGCTTCAGCGGAAATGGTAGTTTTAGCACATTATTTGATTAAAGTATGGAGATAAGACAACAAAAATAGCATTAATTGAATGGAAAATATAGATACAAACTGGTAGCTCAGTTTGCATGTCAAGTGCATGCACGTGGGACATTGCTAGGACAAAAGCAGACACAATAAATACCGAGTGTTCCTAAAGTTGAAGTAGTAGGCTTTCCGAAGTTTAAGCCAGTCAAACCGGTTGATGCACCACTTGATGTGATAGATCCAAAACTCAATCCAGTAGCAGTTGATGTTGTCGCAGCTAATCCCAACCCAGTTCCTGTTGTGGCCTGCACAAAACAATAGTAAAACAAGCTAATTCTATTTACTATGCTTATCCGCAAATCAATTGTCTGTTAAGAGATGTAACACACATATATAAGAAAGAAAAAAAATTGCTGACTTTATGAAGTGTGAATCAATTAGAATATCTAAAATGTCACGAGGAACAACTTTTAAATATAAAAATTTAAATAAATCTATTGACCTTAAAAGATAATGAATGCTAAAAGAAAACTAATGGAGAATTCGGTGTACATGGACATTTTAAAAATTATTTTTAAAATAGACATATTTATAAAAAGTTTTAAAAATTAAAATCAGTCCAAGTGGTTTCTTTAATATAGTGTTGAAAATTTAAATTTTAGATGCAACATTTTGTAACTGAAGAACAATTTAACCACAAGTCAATAAGAATATTTAATTGTTACACCAACAAGAAAAACACAAGTTGACTCTAAGAGCGATAATGAAAGGATGAACAAATTGTCACATGACAGGAAATACTACAGAGACAATCTTCTGTTTTAAGTGTGAAGTGCACACCCATCCAGGGTGGAGCTAGCAATATGTCAGGATTGGTTAAGATAATTATGTGACCAAGAAATGCTTGCTCATAGGCTATTCAGTCTCAACTATAATAATTAAAACATGGAAATAAAGCATGCTTGACTGGATATTCATAATTAACTAGGCACAATTAACATACTCTAATGCTACGACTGTCACACAAATAGTATGTAGATGTAGCCCAGATGCAATCCATTTAAGTTATAATTAATAATGGGGTCTGGTTTTAATCATTTTCTAGAGTAGACATAGTGCACATATAAAGAAAAACAAACCTGAGTGACCAAACTGCCAAGTGGGAACCCAGTAGTGGTCGTCGTTTTAACACCACCAAATCCTAATCCAGCAGCACCTCCTAGAGTCAGACCAACAACAGGCGTTGCTGCACCTAGAGTCAGGCCAGTAGCAGGCATTGCTGCACCTAGAGTCAGACCAGTAGCAGGGGCTGCTAAGGCTCCTAGATTCAGACCAATACCAGGGGTTGTTTGCGCTCCTAGAGTCAGGCCAGTAGCAGGGGCTGCCAAGGCTCCTAGAGTCAGCCCTGTAGCAGGGATTGTTTGTGCTCCTAGAGTCAGACCAGTAGCAGGGGCTGCTAAGGCTCCTAGAGTGAGACCAGTAGGAGCGGCTGATGCCATTCCCAGAGACAGACCAGTAGGAGCAGCTGATGCCATTCCCAGAGACAGACCAGTAGCTGGAGCAGTTGCCGGTGTAACAGCTAATGAAAATGCCACAGTTGGTTTAGTTACTGCAGGTGTGCCCCCGAGTGAGAATCCCATAGTGGGCTGTGGAGCAGTTCCACCGATTGCAAATCCTGAAGAAGCCGGGTTGGGCGTCGCTCCGAAAGACAGTGCTCCAGGAGCAATAGGCTGTATAGGCTGTCCGCCGAACGTCAGTCCTGTAGACGGGACTATAAACATGAAAAATATATATATTTATTATAATTCATAAATTGCTGACATTGTTCATTACAAATAAATTAAAAGAAATGAATAAAAGTAGGATGTAACAGGATTACAGGCCTTTGCTCAGATTTGTGTTCATAGTGGTAAAAGAAGGATGTAACAGGATTACAGGCCTTTGCTCAGATTTATGTTCATAGTGCTTACATTTTGAAAATTCAGCAACAGTTAGAGTAGTATGACTTCATGCATACATCTCCTGCATTACATAAGTACTGGTTAACTGTTGATAATACAAAGGTTTCCTCAGAGCCATAAGCCATAGGGTGCAACAACTCCTTACATGTTTAAGTAAGCGTTTTGATTTATTGTAATGGAATTGTAAAGGTCTTAAATTCAGTTGCCTGTCCCTATATAATACATAATCTATCAAATTTTTATACATGGAATTTACATAAAATTATATAGTTACCAAAATAATTTTTTATAGTGTACAATTTGAGGTCTACATCAAGTTGAAGTTAGCCAATGTTGAGGTGACATTTATTTTACAAGCATCTCTGTAAATGGTTGGTAATGGTTACAAATTATTATATTTATATCCCTGGTTACAGTGCTTCATTTGAGTGCATAAACTAATGTTCTTCCATTATTAAAACATACACGATACATTTTTCAGTATTAAAATCTTTAATGCTTGAGAAAATGTTATCCCATCAATAAAAATATTGTCACTGCTCATATAGCAACATATTTTGAAATTGAATTATCTGAAAGGTATTTGTATACTAGACTAATAACCCATAAATGTGTATTATTTGGTTATGCAAATTTTAAATTGTCTTAAAATAAAAAGATAAATATTTGGATAAACTAAGTGTTTTTGCTCAGAATATTCGAAAATAAATCCAACCAAAACATTTTAACATTGATAAAAGTTTATTGATTTAACAACACTACTCTAACACATTAATACTTTAACTAATTAGATTGATTATTAATCAGCGTTTATTGGATGTCAAATGCAGAGAAAACTCACTGCCACCATTCAACAATGAATACAATGCAACATGTATGAAGTACTAGTAAGAAATATACAACTTACCACCAATGGTTGTTGCTGTAGGTACTCCTCCAAAAGCAAATCTAAAATGTATAAATTATCGTATATAGTATTTGAATTAGTGCAGGATCTTCAAGAGCAATGTCCTAAGTGTGCTTCTGTACGGAAGCAAGTGATGGAAGATGCCAAATTCAACAATCAAATGTGCATAAACTTTCATTTATAGTCATAGAAAACAAAACAAATATGTGGTGCAGAAACGGTCAATTACAGTACTTCTTTACAATGTTCCGAATTATTTAATATTGAGAAATCTTCCCATTGATTGATATTGGTGTAACCGTCTGGTGTTCAGAGGTACAATTTACATTACATAAACATATTGGGACAGGATTATTCGTCCAAGGTGTTGATTTTAATATTCAAAGATGCCAAAATCACGGGACCATGGGAAATATCTCGTTTTGAGTAAAATTACGGTTTAATGAGTGTCACACTCTACTGCGATTATGCTGGCACTCCCTCTGGGACCTTCCCTGCCTTCAATAGCGTGAGCGGTTTGCTGCCGACACAAACAATTTGACTGGTACCGATTGTATTATCATATCACATTCATTTATATTAGATGTCAAAACGTTAGGTCGGTAGCAGAACGCCAGCGCTATTGAACGCAGGGCAGGTCACAGTAGAGTCTTCTTCTTCTTCTTTGCGTTCGCTAGCTACACTTCTATCTTTGATCTTGCGATGAATAGCATCGTCCTCTCTAGGTCCTCCTTGTTGCCAGTAGAGTGTGACATGGGTATAAATAATGAACATAGTTGAAGAAAGTTTGTTTTGTTTTAAAATGACACTACTGGAACGGTTATTGGATGTCAGACAGTTATATTGTAGAGGTGTAACGAATACATAGGGTGGCGAATATGATACATATCACGAATATAAGGCGACGAATACAACTTTTTATTCATGAATACAATACATAAATAACATATAGGCAAAAATGTCCAAACATGCCACAAAATGATAAATACTAATAATAACATTGTTAACTAACGTTACTAATATACATAATTTACATTTGCTTAATCTAGTTTGAGATCATTATAATTTATAGGGATATAGCAGTTATGCGGAGCAGACTGCCATAGAACACTGGTTGGTGCTTTATCTAAATAATTGTTGTTAAATTTCAATTGAAACAATTGTCTGGTGAATCAAAAGCATACCACATGCAGTTACATTATAATATTCGCGTGTATTCAATTCAAGCAGTCGCGAATGTGAAAACAACTACGATACAGGTTGCTGTTCGGTACACCGAATATTTGAGTTACACCTCTATTGTACATAATATCTGGTGTAAGGGGTCCACATACTTAACGTCCTGTGTGAGAGTCCAGTGCTCTACCAACTGAACTAAAGGGAAGTTCCCTCTAGCTGAATCCAGTAGGAACACTTTAAATACGTACACTGCTACATACTAACCCATCCAGGGAAGCTACGTTCCAGAGCTGTTGGCTACAAGCAGTTCATTTGTTACAGGTTCTGACTGGGTTATCTTTGTATTCTTGTGTTAAGAACACACACCCAGTTCCTACGTCGGCTCCAAATGTAACAAACATCTGAACCTCCACTTTATTCCAACATTGCTACATAAACAGACAGTCGAGGCGGCTGGACTACATGATCTTGGATATAAGCATGTAAATAAGTTCTAGCTAACTAACAAGCATTAGAGTTATATCACTTTACAGGCATTGTTTTGTCATGAAGTCAGACTAGTTTATTAGTATATATGGATTAATGTTAAAAACAATCGGTATGTCGTGATAGTGCTGGTTTAATAGTGGTATGACTGAGGATTTTGTAAAAGGTTAAAAATCAAATAAACCCAGGTTACGTCCATACCAATAATAACTGTCTAGAAATAGTTAAACAAACATTGTTAATGCATACCAGTATTATTAAAGAATAAGATTAAAGAGTTGCTTTATAATGGTGTTTCTTTTAAACGACAGATTTTACAGATGGCGGAATTGCGCACATTGAGATGTTGTTCCGGTGCAATTACCTCGCACTAGTCGGTGGTGGCAAAAGCCCTAAATACCCTCCAAACAAAGGTATGTCAAAGTTTCACTACTACAATTTTTTTTAATAATATTTTTGGGCGCTTTTAATCATAACACTTTCTTATTCTTCATTTTGCCAATGTCTATTTTAGATAGTTATATTGATTAATTACAAATTGAAAGGTTGATTAAACATAATATTTAATATCATCCTGACAGTAACTGTTTAGTTCAGAATTGGCAATTGATATTGCAAAATTTCCCTTTAAAAGCATCTAATAATATAACAGTATTTTATCGTAAACTTAACATCTGTTAAACATCTGTATTTGAAAGTGCACACTTGTTTCAGTTCCAATGTAAACACCATTTATTATATTCACATAAATCATCGATTGACTACCACAAACAAACTAAACAAAAGAAATATTTTACTTTGTTTTAAAAACAAAATGATCAAATTCCCCTTTCTGTGTAACAGTCGAACGTGATATCTTTTTATGTATATTTTTTCAAAATGGACCATAAAATTGGTCAAGATTATAATCTGATATGTAATTTTTATTCGGTTTCTATCTATTACTTTAATTATCTGTTGATTTTAATTTCATTTCCAGTGATGGTTTGGGATGATCTAAAAAAGAAGAATGTAATTGAACTTGAGTTTTCCAGTGATGTCAGAAGTGTTCGGTTACGGCGAGATAGGTAAGCTGATTCTCTGAATAGTTTTACTACTAAATAAATATAATTATCATCCATTAAAGGCTTGTGCAGGAAATATCACTGTTATTATAATTTTTATTTATACATGTATATTTAATTAATTTTTTTTAATTATATTATCCCAGAAAAGAATTGTCTGTCTACGGGAATGAGAGCCTAAATTTACCTTACCAAACATTGCAAGTGGATTATTTTGATTTAGTTTCTGTTAATATCAATTAGACAATGATGACACATGTTGTTATTGGCCAGCTATGATAAGATCTGAACCTACATGTAGAGCCCTACATGTTTTAATCAATGCTCGTTGTCTGTTTTTAAACTTTGTGTGTTCTGTATTGCAGGATTGTGGTTGTATTGGATGCGATTATCAAAGTGTATACATTTACACAGAACCCACAGCAGCTTCACGTATTTGAGACTGGCAATAATCCTAAAGGTATTGTTCTGCAGGAAACATTATTAATACATGTATGTACTAATTCATAGCACAATGTATACATGTATTTCAGATTTGCAGTAATGCTCAATGTATTGGTCAAAGACAACAAAAAGATAATTTTGGTTTATTTACATAATGACTAACACCACTGGTGCTCAGTGATTAATCATCATTAACTATTTGATTTCAAACACATTTATTGATGCATGGTTTTAGAAGAAACCTGCTGCTACTCATGCTGATTAGCAGCAAGGCTGAAGGAATCTTTAATAATTATGCCCTATACTATACAGAGATAGCACATATCACAGCCTTTAAAGTATTTTAGACTTTTAGTAATACAATGTACTAAATGTGCAATGCAAAGAACATGTATACTGTATAGACCTACATATGTACATGTAGTTTAAAGTTATATATTATTTTCAGGGTTGTGTGTGATGTATTTTAAAGTTGTAGTATATTATTTTCAGGGTTGTGTGTGATGTGTCCTAACAGCAATAACTCACTGTTGTCGTTTCCGGGCCGCAAGATAGGCCACGTTCAGATAGTTGACCTGGCAGACACGGAGAAGTCGCCCGTTGACATAGCGGCACACGAAGCCAGTCTCGGCTGTATGTCGATGAATACTCAAGGAACTCGCCTCGCAACCGCTTCAGAGAAGGTTTTATCAGAAAACAGTATTTTATTTTCAATAACAGGCTTCGAAATAAGTCGAGAACGGTCGTTCGGGTTACCGGGAGGTTACTACATGACAGAAAAGTCAAACGGATTTTCGTTCTCCATAAAATTCATCAGCAAACGGTAGTTTCGTTTCTGAATGAAATTAAATTAAGTGATTTCAGACTTTTGTGTTTAGGTTTTTTGTACTAAATTACACCCAACTTACTGCGCACCGATGTTATAGCAAGTGTTCAATAAATAAAGAACTGAATAAATATAATTAGCAATAATGTGTTTAAGATGAGCGACAAGACTTGAATCATGCAAATAATTACAATGTATAGAAATACGAATAATTAAACTTGATTAATTTATGGTAACCTAAAAAACTGCTAATCACAATTTTAAAAACAAATTGCACCCTGTACATTGTACATATCCTTGTTTCATGTAAATTATTTAACTGTATCTGTTTTTATCTGTAAAGGTTGTCTACAGTTTGCAAAGGAAATGTGGGGAACTAACGGAAGAAGAACTGGGGAAGTTGTCTGTTCAGCTGTTGAACTGCCAGTCCAAGGCAGAAGACCGACCTGTGTTTACTTGTACAACAGCAATGGTAAATCACATGATATAATTATTGCAGCAGGGGTCGAAATTAAAATTGTGTACCACTATCCCAAAGGAATAGTGAATTTCAAAAATAACTATTCCGCCTGTAAATTTAGTATCCCTTTAACAGGGGTTCTAGAATTTTTTTAAAGTTCACTTGCTATGGGGCCAGTGGATTTTAAAATTCACTGGCCGTGGCTGAAAATTCACTTGCCCAACTTTTAAATACCAATACCAATATAATAAAAAGTAAAAAAATGTAAGTAAATAAAAACAATTACTGGCCATCGGGCACAGCCAAAGCAATTATTTAGTAGCCCAAGTGTCAAAATTACTGGCCGTGAGCATCGGGCCACCGTATTCTAGAACCCCTGGAGCAATAAATAAGATTATTCTGCAAACAACTTCTTCGCAACTACATTAGTCTTAAAAAATGTTTAAATAAAATATACACATAAATACACTTGATTGAATCATGTCTGTTGGTTTTATAATAAATTTATTGAAAACATTTAAAAACGATTGAATAGAACCTGGTGATTTGGTAATTCTGCCTTAATTATAGAATAAAATAATAGCACTAATTCAATTACACTAGTTCCTGTTTTCTTGTCAATCAACCTAAAAATTCTGGTGTTATTTGAGTATTAAAATTGTCTGTACTTGAACAATCGAAGTTACTAACTTTGTAAAATATATGAAAAAAAGACTACCAAATTATTATACATGCATTTACAGTAACAATGAAGAATTGTACCAGTAGTAACATTAATAACATGTGGAAAAAAATAATATAATAATACATTGTAATAAAATAAAACATGTAAAGGATAACTCCATTATTGTATTCAAACCACAATCTCAGCATTTGATAACTCTTAAAAAAGCTGTTTTTAAAAAGGAAATGTACTCATTTACCATCCCACTCAGAAAGGAAACCAAACACAAAACAAGTCAATGGTAGTGGTATCAAACATCTATCGATTGACTACACAAACATCTTTCGTTTAACAATTAAAAGAACTATATTTTGCACATTTTTAACCTTGCATCTGTTAATTTTATAACCAATCTAAACAAGGAATACCAATATTTTTTGGAAATGGTTATAAGTATAACTTAATGACCAGGTTAAGAGATTCAAAATTCAGAGTCGACTCGTTCTTTAAGCTCGTTTATCTGCTGCAGTAGACTAGACGTGCTACTGTGTATGGATTGTCCGTAAGGTATCAAGTCATTATCTTGCATCGTATAATCTTGGTCATTCCAGTCGCTGTCGTCATTGAGGCTGGAGAAAGAGCTAGCTCGACTGCTCATTCCTGTACCACACGAATATTCAGAATAGTTGTCTTGTAGCACAGTCTTGTAGTCTTGTATAGACTCGTGCAGTGACCACAGCTGACAAAGCAGAGACATGTCCAGCTGTCTCAAGTCAACCTGCAACATATAATACTACATTTAGTTTATGTGCTTTAATATATCGTGTGTACCTTAAGCTAGCACACAAAGTATTACATAGACAATAACTTACGAGTTACGAGGAATTACAGATTATCTGTCCCGAGTTAAATTAATGTTGTCAGTCACGAGCT
>JAULBR010098724.1:0-11433 GCA_032355825.1 Melanodrymia aurantiaca
ATAATAAATGTATGCAATTATGTAGATGAACAAGGACAGTGTTTTCGCTTGTTATAAAGATTATACGCAAATTAATTAATTAATCTCCATTGCTTTCGTCACGAGAAATGGTGAGCGATCGTCTTTAATATTTATACAAAATTCATGGATTATCTCAAATAATAGAGACGTCACACGAAGATTTTAAAGCCGGTTTATCACGACGAAGTTCAGACACTTAAATTAAGTGATGAAAAACAAGAATGTTTTTTATGTGGTCTTATTAAATTTCTATTTAATTTGTTTCTACAACTATAAAAAACTGATGTATGAACAACAAAATATGGTATAATATCAACGTACGTAAAAAAACGTGCATGTTTTGAAATAATTCTTGAAAAACGTTTTGAACTTTTGTTGTTTGGATTTAAAATTCAACCAAGACAGACAAACTGAAAAGGCTGTAATATACATGTATGTAAACAAAGTACAGTATTTCATTTAGTACCTAAAAGTTAAAATAAGCAATAAAAATATGTGGGGAGGGATGAAACCAGTCTACTAATTAGAAACCAGTCTACTAAATATTCATCAAAATTAAGACAAAATTAAATGCTATATTCAACATAAAATTCTCACTCAAAAAAAATGTATGACAAATATACTCTGATGGATGTGAGTTCATAATGTTTGGACAGAAATTACAAGATAAAAATTGAACAACAATAAAAGATGGTTTCAAAATGACAATAAATATCACATCGTTAAACATTCCACATACAGTGTATATAGGAAAAGCTAAATAATAATAATATCTAAGTATTTGGTAAGTTTAATTCAAGAACACTTTGGCCATTATAATGAATTGGATTTATAATCCGATTTGTTAATGATGAATTTCAATGTCAAGGTCATTCACAATGGCCACCATTTTTCTATTTGTACCGACTCAGTACTAATTTTGAATGGTTCAACATTCCATCTCTCAAATGTTTATCTTAAAATGTTTACTATAAACAACATAGAGTCTTTATCAGATAAAGTGTAAATAATAACATCCATCACATACTGGTGTAAAATAGAGAGGATTCATCACAAGTGTTTTTTAATATGGAAAATATCAAACGAGTCTAGTTTAATCAGTAATTATCGAGGCTCTGCCGAGGGAAATACTAATTAACTAGACGAGGTTGATATTTTCCATACTGAAAAAAGTAAATTCTATTTATCCTATAACTCTTCTCAAATGTTTTAAATGAATATAAAAATCTGACTAAATCGCACATTGAAAAGCTGTTCTAAATTATCTTCCATTGGTAATATGACATCATCATGCTTTACTCAAATCTTATTTTATCTTTTACTTCTTTACGTACAAATAGGTAAATGTTGACCATTGTGAATCACCCCCTAATATATACATGTGTGTATATATATATATACACCGCAGTTATACATACTGTATATATATAGTATACACACATATACCGTACATATACCATATATACCTATAACATATAATACATATATACATGTACATTGTGTACGTGTATATACATATACCGTATATACACGTATAATATACATGATACACGTACTGTATATAAATACATGTGCGTACATATACCATATATATGCACATACATATACCATATAATATATATTTATATATGGATACGACAAATGTATGATGCTACATCCTAAACTGGAAGTATTTTAGAAATACTGTTAATGATTGAAAAAAAAAAAAAATTATATTGATATTTAAACAATTTTGACAAATTCTTTCACCATAACATGAAAACCACAGTACCACCATTGATAATTAATGTTTTTCATTACGAATAACAAATATAAACAATACATTTCATAAATCAAGAACCATATATTGTGTACAGTAGAGTTTGATGTCACATAAATTGGTGTGGGGTGTGGGTGTGTGGGAATTATTGAAAAAAAATAAATTATTTTACCGGTGGCAGATTTATTCTGGGGGGCAGGGGCAGGGGAATGAGAAACACACAATTAATTTGGGTCGCTTGTATATATAAATCATTTGGAATAGAAAAATTGGTTTGAAATCGCGTCATGTAAAATGAAATTAATACATTACAGGATTAACTGCATGATGGGGTAGGTTACATGTATGCTAACCTTTTGCAAACACCTGTATCATAACCGCTTTAGCTGTGATTCATAAGGCCAAAAAAAAGTTTGTTTATGGTTTGATGCTGTAAAGAATAGGATAGGTAGGAAGGTATTAACTTTTCAGATAATTTTTTTTTTAATATTGTTTAATTTGAAGAAGAAAAAAAAATTAAAATTATATTTTTTTGGATGGGTGGGTAAAGCATTTGGGGGTTACCGTGTATTAATTTCTGTTAGATTTGCAATGTGTCATATAAACATCCATTCAGTTAACTCTATGTTGGAAGAACACCACACATACAGTATTTAAAAGATTTGCCTTTATATGTAACTTCATTATCCATGTTCAGATACTCCAGTCACATGATATCGTCACATGATGTACATCATCCAATATGTGGTCACGAACATCAAAGTGACATTCATTATATAAGTGACAAACATCAAACTACACAAACAATATCTAAAGACTCTCCATACCGAGGTATTTTGATTCACAACCATGGTTTCTAGGCGTCTGTTAATTGTGATGCAATTAGCAACAGCATGTATACACGTACAAAGACAGATCACCACTAATAATTTGGGTCAGCATTTAGTGTTTGATAGAACATGTGACGTAACAACAACAACATGACGGTACATACCTGGAAAACACTGATTTCTCTCAGTGTGCGGGAAATTAATCACACTGAACAAGTTAACTCACTCGAGGGATTGGTATCAAGAAAGAGCGGGACGTGCTTACCTCAGCATAGGAGCGTCTGCCTGAGGTTCGATAGCTCAACGGATCAATCCTCCTCAGTGGAATCATTGAGTTTTTTTCCCATTCCAAACAGTGATCTACGACTGGTCTATCAAAGGCCATGGTGTGTGCTAACCTGTCTGTGAAAACGTGCAGATTAAAGATCTCTTGCTGTTATTCAAAGAAGATTAGCCTACATGTATGTAGCAACAACAGAATTCCTCTGGGACCAAGAGTCGATATAACTGTACATTTGACATCCAATAATCACTGATTGATGATTGAAGTATTTCAGTGGTTATTGGATGTCAAAAAACCGAATGTTTACATCGACACTTGATCAGAGGAAACCCATTGCCGCCACATAAGACAATTCTTCGAATAACAGCAAGGGATTTTCATATGTACTTTTCTAGACAGGATAGCACACACCACAGCATTTGATGGACCAGTCGTGAATCACTGCTTTGAACTGGAAATAACCCAATGGGTCCACCTAGGATAGATACTTCAACCCATCGAACATCAGGCAGACTCTTGCACTACGTTACATCCCACTCCCTTTTAAGTAGCTGGTTGTTTCTTACAATTTACCATTGTTTACACAAGTGTTTGAAGTTGATTAATAACTTGGTGACATTTACGGTGAAGTCAGTCAATCACATGTTATGACAACTCATGACATCAATGACAACTTGTGACGTCAATGACAACTCATGACATCAATGACAACTCGTGACATCAGTGACAACTTGTGACATCAATGACAACTTGTGACGTCAACGTCCACTGATGATGTTAATAACAATCGGTGACATCCACTACAATCATCGGAAATGTTTTCGTCTATATGTACAAAACGGTAGCTTTTTAAATCATGTCAAATCTGCCTTTTTAAAAACTACGGACTTTTTAAAAACTATGGACTTTTGAAAAACTATGGACTTTTGAAAAACTATGGACTTTTGAAAAACCTATTAAATTTACTGTCAATATCAGAAAAAGTCAATTCCTCGAATAATAAAAGTTATAATTAACATTTATCAAACTATTTATTGAGAAAAATAATAACTACATATTAATATTTTTATTAGAGACAAAGGCATGAAATAATTATATTGGTATTTATTGTCTTATTTTGTTTATTTTTTTCTGAATACCGGTATGTGAGAATGAACAATCTTATAGAATGTGTTCGTTCACTGAACGAGTGAGGAAACAAACGCTTCTTTTAGATACCAATCCCTCAATTAAGCCACCGACTCAGAATCAAGTTAAATATAATTATAGCACTTATATCATTTGAAATATGCAAATGTACCCAATTACTAAAAACACCTTTTGTGACCAACATCCAATCAGAGTACAGAAGACAAACGAGCACAGCCTATCAAAATGGTCAAGACAAATACACAATGTCATATACAAATTTCAACTGTTTATGAAAAATACACGTACACGTACACATGCGGTTAGTGGTGAAGATAATCAAAATTAATTCTCAATGTTTATTTACTGATCTGATAACGTGAAATAGGAAAAGAATTTAAATATCTTTGAAATGTTTAAACTTTTTCCTTGCCAATCAAACAAAGGATTATTATCGTTGAAAACAAATTTGTGTAAATATCTACACCTATTTTAACTGAATTTAAGTTAGTAAACAATTGTTTTTATTACACTGGCTCAAGTACGTAAATACAGTTATTAACCAAATTTAATTCTTGATAGAAAAGGAACAGGGGCGGTATTTATCAAGCGACTTAAGTCAGAAATAAGACTTACATTGTAAGTCTAAGAAAAAACTTAAGTCTCTATGATGGTGACTTCAGTTCTGAGAAAAAAACAACCCCTAGACATAAGTTTTGGACGTTTTTGACTTAAGTCTTAAGTTTACTCCTGGGGTGTCTTAAGAATTCTACAAAAAAAACTTAAGCTTACGTTGTTGTCTTACCTTATTTAATTTAATGAAACTTAAGTCAAAACTTATGAAAAACTTAAGTTGTTTGATAAATACCGCCCCAGATGCAGAAACTTGAACGCATTCATAATTTGACCATGTGTCTGACGTCCTATACTCGATGTGTTCCAGTGTAGTCGTTAAACAAACAAACTTTATTTTATCTGTAGCATTCATAATTGCTATGTCTTAAAAAAATAGGATTTGAATATTATTATTCAAAATATTCTGTATTTTCAATAAGAAAATTAGTAAAACGATTTTTTTTTTTAATTAGCAACTATTAGTAAAAGATAAAGTTTGTTTATTTAACGACACCTCTGGAACACATTGATTATTAATCCGCGGTTATTGGATGTTGAACACACGGTTATATCAACACTTGGTCACAGAGGAAACTCCGTGCCGCCACATACGCTACTCTTCTTCGATTAACAGTAAGGGATCTTTCATGTGCACCTTCCCACAGACAGGACAACACACACCACAGCCTTTGATAGACCAGGTGTGGGTCACCGGTTGGAACGCGATAATGTCAAAAGTATATTACAGTAATAAGGTGTCTCCACGTCTTCTAAAAAGAGAAGATGTAAAAGACGAAATCATTTCATAAAATGTTACTACAAATGGGATTGTGAGAATCAAACCTATATATACAAGATCTAGAATAGAAAGGGAAAGTGTTCGTGCTATGTTTAAATAAGATTGGTTGCAAAATTGGTTTATCAAAATAGACGTATAGTGCGTTCGATTGAAAGCGAGTTGAAAATACTATAGCGGTGTAATTAATAGAAACCGACATGCAAAAATCAAAGGGTTTTCTTATCATCAATTTGCTATCAGTATGTTCTAAAGCAATATCTGTATATATAAGCAAACATTAGATGTATCGGTACCATGACATATACTTGTATATACTTATATATACTATAATTATAGGAATATCATGATTAATGATCAATGTGTTCCAGTGGTGTTATTAAATAAACAAACTTTATATGTTTATTTTTTTGTCAATTAGTTATACATGTACATGTATTTCTATTACTACTACCATTACTATTATTATTACTAGTTTAATTCTGTTAACCATGTTCTACCATTGTACACACATTGTCCTCATAATTATATGCCGTAGATTACGGCCTGGGAGACTTAACATGTCTTGTCTTGTCGTGTCATGGCACTGCATGCATAACTAATGTTAACACCTGCATGTGCAAGTAATAATGATGTGCCAAGCCAGTCAGCGAATCATATAGTATTGGAGTGTTTAATGACATCACTGGAGCACATTGCTAAAACAAAGCTGTTTTGTTTAACGAGACCACTGGAGCATATTGATTAATAAGCAGCGACTATTGGATGTCAAACACACGGCTGGGTTGACACATGGTCTCAGAAGATACCAATTGCTGCCACATAGACTATAGTTACCGAATATTTGCATTTCCCCACAAACATGATAGTACACACCACGACATTTGACGAATCAGTCGTTGACCACTATAGTTGGTACTGGCGATAACCAAACAGGTCTAATCACAAACATGATACTAGTAGTACACACCACGACATTGGATGAATCAGTCGCTGACCACTATAGTTGGTACTGGCGATAACCAAACAGGTCTAATCACAAACATGTTTTATATATTTCACTCGTTGTCGATATATAAATAGAAAATACTTGTGTGTTACGTCATTCTTGCAATAAAACAATCGCTATTTAACAAACAAAAAATCGCCAACGAGCAATGTCGTAGGAGGCAGTGTGGGGATATGTGTCACCTCCTGCATGCATGTTCCAGTCTATTGGACGCTTTGCTAAATCAACTGCAGTGACAGTTTGCCTAAAAACGACTTCTTTTCCATATTTGCGGTTTCTCAGGAGCAAGCAAAATTTTAAAACGGCGATATGATCGGCGACATTCCTAACCACCCCCTCCCCCTTGTGTTAATGTGTCAAAATTACCTCACCTTTGATATCTAATAATAGTATAGTACATTACAACACAATCGCGAAATGAGGCTTGCCACATCATAAGCCATATGCGCGACACCACATCCGCCTCCACCGGAAACGTCTCCATTTTCCACATCTGAACAATATTAAATGCAAGCTGCTGTTCTATTTAAAGGTACATTCCCGAGCTTGCAGGTGGATACCACCGTACGTGCGTGCCTAAATACTATTTGTAACATGTTTCTGGTTATGATACATTACTTATTATTAAAATTAACTTATATACAGTGTACTTTATTTTAGTGCTTACAATATCGATATATGTAGAGCCTATGAGATTTTGTTTCTAGCCATCCAAGTTGTTATAGTCACCTTATTAACGTGTACTTTTGTCTCAAATACTTTATATCATACTAACATATTGTGGACACAAGTCCAAGGACTATACTAAGCTAGTACAAATGCACATGGGCGTCACTTGGTGGGGAACAGGTGGGACAGGTGGGACATCTGTTCTGGGTGAACGGTGGTTGATGAAAAATATATATGTCACAAACGGTAACCCCCCCCCCCCCATCCGCCCCCCACCCTCATAAAATGACGCCCATGCAAATGCATTGTATATATACATCATTTATATATTGATATCATAATTAATTAACAAAATGTAAGTAAATGTTACTTTTAATAATAAAAAATGCTCTATTAATTGAAAATAATATTATGTATAAATCAGCGTTAAATACGAACGCATCTGTGTAAAAACTCGAGAGAATATCTTTAATGAGTGTACTACATCGATGATTTAAAACACTGTTTCTATTGCTTTTACTGAAACTTGTTAACATTGCCAGAAATCGGAATTGATTTGTCATCATGCAACGTTCGACGATCGTCAATAAATTATATATTTTTCATCTGTTTCGATTTTCCACCGTTTTGTTTGAAGCATCAAACTGGTGGCTTGTTATATAGACGAGAGGTGTTCCGAGCCCTCTGTTCTGGGTGACCTCCTTTGATTTCAGTCATCGCTCTCACCTGCACTCGTAACAATGCAACAATTCGTTTATTTCACAGTCGTATCTTGTCGAGTACACCTGAGCTTCGTCGACGTCTTTGTTGCGGTGACGAGCTCCACGCAGCGACGTGTTGACATTAGTTAGTAGGTACAGTGTACTTCCAGCCCCGCATACCACGGCGGCAAGCGGCATCAATACTTCTCTATCACCCTCACACACAGCCAAGTACTTAACACTTCTTTCAGAAAAGGTTTCAATTAATTCCAGTAATCTATTGATGGTTTTGTAGTGACCTGATGACTGCGAGAGCGTGGGAGGGAGAGGGGTTGAGGGAGGAGTTGGGGTAGACGAATGCGGCGAACGTGTATTTATAGCTATAGCAGGTATTTATTACAATACCGGCTTGCATGATGTAGTGGTTAACGATTCAGGTTTAAGGCTGTTAAGTACAGCGTTCGAATCCGAATGGTGGCAAGGGATGTTTAATCGAATTGCTTGCTCCAACCCAGAGAGAGTCCTTCATAAGTGGGCCACAACGAGTATAATAACAAAGACCGTTATTTGTGCTATCATATCTGTGGGAAAGTGCATATAAAAAATCTCTTGCTGCTTATCAAATAGAAGTAGCGGGTTTCCTCTCTCCTACTAATACTATCTATACTGACCTGGACAGACTCGTGACGTGATAGATGTTTTCTATGTTCAGGACAGACCTGTTTGAATCTCAAATGAATATCACCTTCTGTAAGATTCTACATCTCAAGAGGTCAGACAAAACGAACAATTATTTAGACCGCGATGAGGCTGACATTTAGACAAGAGACTACTGATACATTACAATTAACGACAAGAACATGGTACGATTGAATGGGCCAGAATCTCTGCAAACCATCAATAAGCACCATTAGGACAATTCCCATCATTAAATTTACAGGAACATCCGGAAAGATCTGAGAGAATACCATGCACAAGACGATGGGGTGGGGGGAGACTGAAACAGAGGAAGAACATTGCAGAAGACAAAGAACATTGGAAAATTGCAGTCGATGGCCCATATACTCTAAACCATTCGAGAGGTCTACGTAACTTTGTAAATACGTGTATATATATATAGTTAACCGATTCAAAGTATAAATAATAATAATAATTCGGGAATAACTACATCCATCTTTTTAGTTGTAAACTGTTAGTTGTAAATAAAGTACAAACACAGTCCGCGGGCTGCATGTTGTAAACTGTTAGTTGTATATAAAGTACAAACACAGTCCGCGGGCTGCATGTTGTAAATGGGTGATCACTATTATTGGCAACCGTATTTCATGGTATCGAACATTCATCGTCCATTTTAATATAATAAAAATAAGTTTTTTTAACAAACTCAGTTTCATAAACAATGGAAACATTAAGAGAGTGCACGAAGATATGAATTGTATTAGATGTTTACAGTGAAGCTGGCGCTGTGAATGAATGAATCATAGCTGTAGTGTGTTATTTGTAGTCGCTTATTTGTTCTCAAAGATATTACAGAACAATAGGTTAATAGCTTTAACTTGAACTTACTACTACAACACGCTGTTCTGGACAGTAGATTGCATCAATACAATGTTGTTTAATGATCATATTCGGCATACTAGGTATTCCGCTATTATGTTTAACTACACCCTGTACTCCACTGAGATCGCACGTGACTTGCGCGTGGCGGTATAAGTGGGAGTTTGGTCTGTGTCGTTGTGGTCACTATGTTCTGCCCCTGGCCACGGTGTATGCGGAAACACACGAAGGACGCATGCGACCTTCCTTTGAAGGTTAGTGTGCAGAAGCTGTGATACAAACCACAGACTATAAGTGAATGGGATGGACAATCAGTGTGACACGGTTCCCTAGCACCCTGAACGCGTTCACCTCTTCACTGTGCATGGACAATCAGTGTGACACGGTTCCCTAGCACCCTGCATGAACGCGTTCACCTCTTCACTGTGCATGGACAATCAGTGTGACACGGTTCCCTAGCACCCTGCATGAACGCATTCACATCTTCACTGTGCACAACAGATAGTAATTTTTAAAAAGCTTTTAACAGGTATAAAATATGTTTACTGTGCAATTATACATATTAAACATCGGCTCCTCTCTTGTCCACACCAGGCCCCGGTCCAGGATTGATGCTGTTTTATTGCTTACAATATCAATATATGCCTACTAGTATCCAATGTGTTTCTGGTCATTCAAATGGTTATAATAGATATATGTGTGCTTTTGCCTGCAATAATTGTAGATAAAAGTCCAAGAATGTATTAAGCTATTACAAACGATATACACATATTGATATTGAAAGGAATAAGATATACATAAATGATATACTTTTAATACATGTACTAAAAATTGTTCCTTGATCCAGAACTATGTTCAAAATAGCGATAGATGGCATACGTCTTAAAACTAGGCATTGTGCCTTTAAAATATTTGCGTTCTGTATATCAATACGTATTATAAACTCTAAATAAATACCGACTGCTCATAGAGGCCACATGTTGTTAGTCCCTTTCGTTGCCTTTATAGACAGGCTTTATAGTGTATACATGTAATATACATGTATTATTATCTAACTATATTGTGTGTTAATCTGGATGTATCGTTCTGAACGTATGATTCATATTCGCAGTAGGTATATTTAGTAACACAAGCAGTGTGTGGACTCCGAACACGTAACAGACCAGTAATGCTTGCTGCATAATCAAATTCTTGTGTGGGAAGCATATGTGTATAATTGTCCCATTACGGAAATGAACGCCATTTTCTCACGTTTGTCATTTATTTATTATTCAAAGCCTACTGGTTTATTGACACATCTATTTGGGTTCGGTATTATTTCTGTTCAGTTCACCCATGCAGTCTCTCCTATAGAGTAGACATTTCAATTAATGCATAATGCATAGTGTTAAGTCTATTTGTAACATATGTCTGACTAATGGAGCATTTTTTAGTTAAAATTAACATATACTTGCATCTTATTGAATACAACATCAATATCCAATGTGTTTCTGGTCATCCAAATGGTGATAATAGCTATGTGCCTTTGCCTAAAATAATTTGTCTCGTGTCCAGTTATAGTACAAAAGTCCAAGGACCATATTAAGCTGGTATACTATAAACGCATTGGATACTAGTATACATTGTACATAATTATATTGATATTGTTAATTTTAGAAAGGTGTTACCAACAGGATTAGATGCAGACATACGTCTTAAAACTCGGAAGTGTGCCTTTAACTAAAACATACACATTTTGATGTATCCAGACAAATATACTATATCCAAATGAAAACACGTATAGTATGTGTACAAGTGGGATTCGAACCTACTGCACCGATTCGCATGACACGCACTTGACTGTCCAACACCACAAGCGCTCAGCCAAATGAGTCGTTGTTGTTCAAAACCCGCAAATTTACCCGTCTTTATGCTTTGTAATGTCAAGCACGTGGTTCGACATCAATTAATTCACCAAATGCCATTCGGTGTTGATATGTTTGTTATATAAAAAAAAGTAAAGTTTGTTTTATTTAACGACGCCACTAGAAACACATTGATTATAAATCAGCGGTTATTGGACGTC
>JAULBR010098735.1:0-11432 GCA_032355825.1 Melanodrymia aurantiaca
CAAATATTGTCATTTACGCAATCGTAGTGTAATGTGATGCCTAACGCTGTCGCAAGTGACGTTATAACCTCTCCATTTAACCGGCCCCAGGTATTGAACACTGCTGTAGTAATTCTACTCAGATTTCCTTCTAGTGTTATATATTTTAATAAACAATTCAAACTACAAGATGACAGCACATGATGGAATTGACAGTTAAAGTATTTATTCCACATCACTGTAAGGACTCAAAGCGGGTTTATGGCCAAATTGCCATATTCATTAAACAAATTGTGTTGATGTAATGGACATAAAGTTGATGTATATTTAAGTTAGTAATGAAGGAAAATAGGCTAACTTTATCAGATATATTTTCGCTTTTACACTACTTTGACCATTTCAACGGGTTTTATTCATTTATATCATAATAATATACATTCACTTAATACAATCTATATCGTTCTTATAAAATAACGGGTTATTTTTTGCAGGACATTTTCCGATTGGATGTCAATTGAAGCACATTCAACATCAACATATATCTAATGTTGAACAGGTAAAATTATTGTACATATTTAGCTTCGTGTTTGTTCAGCGTACTTATACATATTTACATACCATATAATCGTGCCTTTGACATCCAATAACCGCTGTTCCAGTGGTGTGGTTAAACAATCAAACTTTACCTTTATGTTTGACTTTTCAGATGAGTGGGGAATGGTATACTGTCTACATAAGTCATAATGCGCAAACTGAAGACCCATACATCTTAGGAATATGGCGATGGGTACCCACGAACGATGGATTTGTGTTTATCTGGAGTACTATGAAGTTAGTATTTCATTTAGTTTCCTCTACAATATATAAAATATTGTTAAAATAATTTGATAAAAACATTTCGTCAATATGATGTGGTCAAACAAGGGAGTAATATTACTAACAAAAGATGGGATTTTATTACAAATCTCCTGCCTTGTGTACATGTACATGTACCTATGGATGTGAATACATTTATCCTCCAAAGTACAAGCATTCTCACAAGTCTTGGGTACAGACTACAGTGTGCCACCAAGGATAATTATGTATAATAGATGGGTTCGCTATAGAGTAGGTTCGTCTGTAATTATAGATCTTGTTATTTTTGTACTCGGCTATTGGGTGTCAAACAAACTTTTTATCTTTTACTTCCAGTCATGCAAAGAAAATATGTAAGCCAATTGAAGCACTTTTGGTGAATCAAAACACTGAAGCTGGTGACTACATCTTTAAGAACGGATCTACAATGGGTTGGCACATTGTTATGTTTGTCTTTTATTCAGTTCTAGCAATGTATTATGTTTGGGATACACATTTATTATATGACTATGAAAATCAACAGAAATGTCAGAATGTAATTATATTATGTAATATCGCATGCTGTAAGTTATACGAATATCTCCACAAAAGAGGTTTACGGAGGTGAACAGTTAGAACACTTGTAAGGTGAATCTTTTGTCTGCAGGATTCACCGGCATCCATGGTGTAGTGGTTAACGCGTCAGGCTGGTAGGTACTGGGTTCGAATCTCATTCGTGGCATATGAGATTTTTTATCCCAGTACCGGCTCCAACCCAGAGTGAGTGCTCCGCAAGTCTCAATGGGTAGGTGTACTTCCACTTACACCGATCAGTGTCCACAACGGGTTCACCAAAACCATGGTATGTACAGTCCTGTCTGTGCGAAAGTGTATATAAAGATCCTTTTTTTTATCAATTCAGAGTTATAACTAACTGCAGGATCCATAGAGCGGAAATGGCCGGTGTCAATATCGTCTATTCAGGGCCTTTAAACTGTGATAACCTAGAATTTAATCTTGGATTTTTAAACTAGAATGTTTGATGATAATTAGTATGTAAATCCATTTATAGTAATATAAAATTGTATTTAATTTCAGGATAATTTTAGTTTAATATTTTTTTTAGTTGCACCATTGTTTGGAATATCATTCTCTGTTCAGTGATGATGAAGCATTAGTTTTAGGTGCCTGTATCCAATTAAGGTTTAGACACCCCCACCATGAGTACGGTCCGCCACCAAAGGCCTGGACCCAGTATTAGTGTTAGTATGAGAGAGGGATCTTTTATATGCTCTTTCCAACAGGCCGGACAATACAAATCATGGCCTGTGTTAAACCAGTTGTGGACACTGGTCAGTGTAAGTGTTAGTACACCAACCCATTGAGCCTTGCGGGGTGCCAGATCTGGGTTGGAGCTGGTACAGCCTGGTACTGAGATTAAAAAGCCAATATTCCATGAATGGCATTCGAACCATACCTACCAGTCTTAAGCCTGATGTTTTAAACACTGGACTATAATTATGGAGGCTGGTATAGTCAAAACTGAAAGGAAATCTCTTTTATTCGTCCTTGAAATACATAATTAATATTATGAAACTCAGCCTGTAAATGCCTAAGACTCTTTAATTCAGCTTGGATAAAAAACACATTGATTGTTCTTCGCGGTGGAATCATTAGCATGAATATTTTAACACCCATTAAATCAGAAGCCAAAAACATCATTGAAGCTAAATTAAACAATCTTAAAAGATTGCTAATTATATAAAATATTCTATTTGATCTACATGTACTTGGGTGAAAACACAAACTCAGAAAAATTACAGCAATTACAATATCATTATTTTGATTAGTATTTGATCCTTTTTGAGGGTCTCATCAAAGACAAATGGCTGATAATATACATCTATATCATTCTAAACTGAAAAAGTTGTAGATGTATGGGAAAAACAAAAGGGTGCTATATTCTCCTGATAGTTTGAAACACTCGAAAATTTGGATAAAGCTAAATACATATCTTAATTTTTTAAAATATCCCTTCAAATTAGTCTACTGTTCACTTTCAAAAACTATATATTTTTGTTTTATAATTTGGACTACGGTTTACTTAAAAAATCATATTTCAAAATATAATAATTTTGTACTACCTATTAAAAAATTATTATATTTTGTACTATTATCAAGATGATATGGTTGATGTTGTAGAATAATAATACATGTATTTAGTATGTGTTTGAAGTTATTTAGAACTAAGATGCAAATGCCCTTTTGCTAACCTCTCGGTAACCTATTATGTAGATACATGTAATTCCATACATTTTGTCATTTCCGTGAGATCTATATTTGAGGCGTGACTGGGCGAGATCTATATTTGAGGCGTGACTGGGCGAGATCTATATTTGAGGCGTGACAGGGCGAGATCTATATTTTAGATGTACGTGACAGGTGACGAGAATATAGACATGTCAACACAGTTATTGGAATAACATGCAATTACTCACATGATTACATGACACATTTTTCCTTCCTGCAAAATCATTATCAGGAATGTGAGACCAGTAGAATGTACAGAACAATGAAAATAACTTACTACAATATTTCTGAATCTGTAGTTCCAAAGTTTATGGTCTTTTGTACATACAGTTACAGACAAACCAGCTTGAACGACCACCTGTTTTAAACACACACCTTTATTAAACAAACACCTGCCTTAAAGAGTCACCATAAAATTCTCCCAAATTATCAATTTTAATATATTATGACCGGTATTAAACAGCCACCTGTCTTAAGGGGCCACTTTTTGTTACTCCATTAGGTGGCCACTTAAGACAGGTTTGATTGTACAATTATTTGGGTACATTTGTTTTTATAAAAACATTCGATCTACGAACATTTCACTGTAGTTTGAAATCATATACACTTGGACAGATACTTTGTGCCTTGGTTTATATTCACTTTAAAATTTTAAGACTTTTTCATTTTGGATCACTCTCATGCCTGTAAGCAACTACATGTATGTATATTCTATATACACTTTATCATGGAACAGTACATTAGATGATCTTGTTGAAAGAACAAGTGACCCATTCAGACAGGTGGTTGCTTAGTAGAAGTCACTGTTCAAAAATATTTACATGTAACTGTACGTCTATTATATTCTTGTTGCACAAAAGCATATATTATGTCCATGCCTGATACAAATGTCGTGATATATCAAGGTTTATTATCTATATTTAGTTGAAGAGGCTTGCCTAATATGTTTGAAATATTGATATTTGGAGATAATTATCATAATCACAAGTGAATGATGGCTTGTTTATTCGGACATATTCATCAATGTATCTGGGGTAATCAACATGACAAAGTTTGACTGTAATTGTTGATAATTCCTCACATTGCACATCAAGTCTGTGTAGATGATGCAATGACCAGACTGAATTTCAACAGAGATGATTCAATACGGATTTGGATTCGGAAAAAAACCGTGCCTATATCCAATTAAGATTCAAGCACGATTCAATACATGTTGATCATGAATTAGTATGCCTGTACCAGACAGCACATCCAAGTATAATGGAATAATAACTAATATAATTATGCTAAATAGCTGGAATAATGCTGCTTAATTAAAGGGGATCAGTCACAGGTTTTTGAAACCGTATGTGTCTGCTCAGTTACATAGTTCGAATTCTTCAGAATCACGTTAGTTTTGTTATATGTACAAAAGACATAATTACTTAATTTCCCCTAATTTTAAGCAACTTTTATAATTATTTTGTTTGTACATGTATTAAACCATTTACTTTAACTTAAAAACAAATGTCGGCATATTCCCACTGTTATTAGTTTAGATATTTAATGCCAAGTCTCATAACTGAATGATTCACTTTAATTTCACTATTTTGTCCATCACTGTTGTCAGTTGAAACCACTGAGTCTGTTAAGGAATGTGTGAATGGTGGAAATACCCACACGTCTGAAGTAAGACAGACTTTAAACTCATTTCAGTCAGGTTCTCAGTTCATTTGGCATGTTTGACCTTACGTCCGTCCGTCCGTCCATCCAGTAGTCAGTCCACTACATAATTTAAAGAAATTGATCAATTACTAGTTGTATGCAGTGAGTTTGCTAAATTATTGATTAAGGCACAGAGACCTTTGTCTAATGGTTGTAGCTTCAATTCCAGATACGGTAACTTTTCAAAAGCAGTTGATCCAAAATGAAAAAGTCTTAAAATTTTAAAGTGAATATAAACCAAGGCACAAAGTATCTGTCCAAGTGTATATGATTTCAAACTACAGTGAAATCTATATATACAGTGAAATTTAATGTAGATACAAATATCGGTGTCAAAACGTTTTGCCTCAGAAGCATAACACCCGCACTATTGAACACAAGGCTGATCTAAACCGGACCCTCAGTAAACCACAATTCCCTCTAAACTGAACATATTTCAAAGTCCCAAACAGCCTTATATGCTGCATTTAAACCTCAGTAAACTAAAAACCTGTCTACACCGAACATTTTACTCAATCCCAAGTGTGTTCTGTATGTAGAGAACAAAATAACATTTTAGATGACTCTGTTAATAATAAAAAATGACCCAAAAAAATAAAACAGATAAAAATTCCAAAATGTCTTTATCATAAAAAGTCAAAATGTCGGAATTCTGATGGAAGTATCTCATGCCTGTATTGCTTATCAAAAATAGTATAGTAGCCTACTTATCATTATATATTTGTTTAACGACACCCCAGCACGAAAAAAAAGACATCGGCTAGTGGGTGTCAAAATATGACGTAAACTAGTAGCCTACATGAGTAAACCATGTCGTATACAGACCCAAATCATTGGCATTTACTATAGCAATTGACAAAATAATAAGATGGGATGTGTGTCATTAAAACAACGTTCAGTCCCTTGTCTAGCCTATACCGGTATGTACCACACCAGACTGCGATGCAGCACATTTATCTAACTATGAGTCACTGTTTATCTGGGTTGTGCTTAGGGACTGGTGACAGTGAACAGTTCCATCATGGAAATGTTTACGAAGATCCCTTTCCGATTGAGCAGAAACTGTGGGAATCTGTAAACATCCGGATACCAACACTGTAGAGCGTCATCATGATATGTAGGAGTGTTTACTACGGTTATTTCTGACCCACTTTTATTGCATTATCTAAGAAAAACATGTTTTAGTAGTGTGTGAACAGCACATAATTCAATTCGCCAAGGGGGTGGCATTATTATCTGTGGCCAAAGTATCATGAAAATCACACAGATAACGTTCTCCAAATAGCAGTCTTGTCTTGTGTAATGGAATAAAGTTGATCGATATGAAGAGCTTGCTGAATGTACCTGAAGTCTTCGCAATGTTTTACTTTCTATAGCATAAAGTAGACAGGAAAATGTCTTCCTAAGACAGCATGCATTCATCGAGCTGCGGGATTCCTTAATGTATAATAGCTGCACTTACTAGTGGACGGGCAAATCAATACCTGGTAATTCCATTTTGTGGACCAATGCGTCCATGATAGTGACAAGAAACAAGCATGGTGGATGAGAATAGGCCACATTCCTCACACACAATATAGACAATATTCAGCAAAGTTTATGTGTATCGATTGCTTTGAAAAGAGATTGCTTTTGTATTATTTTAAAACGTCAACATTTTGTGACTACAGCCTTAGGTGAATTAATTTTATAAAGTAAATTATAATTTTAACAATTTGTATATACATGTATTTCTGTGCTGTACTTCCTAACATCATTTGACCCACCCAGTTTCAATGCTTTAAAACTTGGATATTTTAAAGTAAATTAGTAGAGATTATTTACCAGATTTGCATGCAGATATTGGCCAATATGAATATTGTGCCGAAGATCAAAGTTCAGAAGATATTCTATAAATTGACCTGCACGTGGACGAGAACTGCAATAAAGTCTGTGTACAAGACACACCCATCAATACACATCTTTTTGGACCTTTCAACAACCTTAAGAAGACGCCATATTTGGTCATTATATCCAAATTACTGATCTAATACTGCTAACTAAAGACTGAATGCAGGGGCCGCGGAGCATGCCAAAATGTGGGGTTAGGGGTATAGTAAAACTAGTCATGTGTGAAATTTTATAAATTATATGGTAAAAAAGCCTCAATTTTGGCCGAAAAGTAGTGGGCCATGATCTCCCTCCCCTGTTCTTATCCTCCAATTCCACTGCCCCTACAATGTAGAAGAAGAAATTGATGTGTGCATGCAGTTAATTACAAAGAGTATAAATGTTATTAAAAACAATATAATAAACTGCATAACAAAGATTTCCTTTCATGTCTGAGAATAAAAAGTAATGACCATTTGTATTTGACCTCAATTGTTGTAGCTGATCTTACACAGTAACCAGGGTAATCACAGTTCTGTGCAGAACAATAATTGTCATGCATCTTGTATCCTAGACGATTCTTTGTGTTACAATGCAGGCTTAGTGGAGCTTGGCTACACCAGCATCAGTTCCTGATTAGAAAACTCGTTCCATGTTCGTGTTATTATTTAACTGCTCTCCCACAGTGATTACTCATCACGTTAAACACGGGGCAAAGAAAAGCTTTAATCTGATTCCCTGTGTGCAGCCAAGTGAGGATCAACCTAATGGGCCATAGGCTTTAAAAAATTATCCTACTATCTAGCGGATCGTGTAAATGCATGTATTTTATTAGAATAGGTGTTCAGATAAGTGAAGTTTTAGTTAAGCGAAAGGCTACATGCCTAATACAATCAAATATGTACATGTATATAAAAGCTACACGGTGAATGGATCTATACACAGTGGCCATTATGAGCAGCTGACCTTTGTATATAGGTTGAACCTGTATTAAGCTGCCACCAAAGTTGTAATCAAATGAAGCCACTTTCCAAAACAGCATAATACTACACCCTTAGATATACCCGTTATGGAGCACTGGTTCAAAATTCCATCAATGTTTTGTCATCTTCCTACATCACTAACCTGTATATAAACACAACCTGCTTATAAAGGGCACTATTTATAAATAATGTAGGTGGTCTTTGCAAATAGGTTTGACTATATATATATGTATTATAACAATATGTTAAAATTAACCAACTGGATATGTATACAATCCACTTAGACAGGTTTATTAAGGAAAACACATCTGTCAATATTGCCCCTTTAACCCTAGGAAATGAGATAAATGTGTTAATATTGACATGCAGGGTAGTAAGAAGTGACAACCTGACTGACAGAATTCCTGCAGTTATATACATCAAACCTGCCCCAAACCACCTCTTTGAGCCACCTATCTCACACATCTTATAATTATTAGCTTAATGCAGAAAACTAAAGTTAACCGGCCTCCGTGGTGCAGTGGTTAACGCCACGGTCTACAGGCTGGTAGGAACGGTGTTTGAATCCCATGGGTGGATCTCACTTTCTGACTCCAACACAGAGTGAGTGCTCCGCCAGGCTCAATGGGTAGGTGTAACACCACTTATACCGACCAGTGTCCACAACTGGTTTAATAAAGGCTGTGGTATGTGCTAACCTGTCTGTGGGAAAGTGCATATGAAATATCCCTTGCTACTTAACAATTTGGAGTAGCGGGTTTCCTCTCTCATACTAATACTAACTTCTGTCGTGGGAAGACAGTCTAGGAAACTGAACTGTGACCACGACAGACATGCTTGAACATTAATTGGATATAAGCACGTAAATAAGTTATAACTAAACTAAAGTTAACATTTTAAAGGGAATCTGTTACAGATTTTTGTAAATAATTTAGAGACCATTTTTCTCATCTAACATTATTATATGACAAAGAAGAAATAGAAAAACATGCCATTTTTTAATCTAGTTTAATAAAACATACACGTTACTATAAAATATGACCATACATCTATAATTAAGTATAGAATTAATCTGAAGAACACAAAAAATTCTGTTTTATGTTATCACTTTCTTTTTTAATTTTCAAGAATGAAGCAAAATTAATTAGTACAAAAAGTATTCTTTAACAACGACATTTGTCTAAAATGTTTAGTAAATAATACATGTATGTTTAATACAAACCACAGTGTACTCCATATTCGTAAAATCAATAGCAATTCAGCTGATGTTGAACAAATCATCATTATGGTCCATTAGTTCCTTATGTAAAACAAAATTGTTTTCTTCCAGTGAATGTCCTGTTACATCACTTACATTGGTAGAATTATTATTAATAGTCCAACATTACAATATAGATGACCATGCAGAATACATTATAACAGTAAACACATAGATTCCTAATACCCGTAACAACTGTTATCACATTCAAAATTGGTTCTCGGTACAAGGCAGTAGGATTTAGCTCAGCAGTAGGGTTCACCTGAGGTGCACGCGGTCACGGGATCAATCCTCTACAGTAGACCCATCCAACCAGTGTCTACCACTGGAGAATCAAAGGTTGTGCTATATATAAATGATCCGTAGCCTATATGTAATGGGATATCGGTTTCCGTGGCGCAGTGGTTAACGCATTGGGCCTAAGACTGGTTCTGGTAGGTACTAGGTTTGAATCCCATTCATGGCATATGGGATTTTGAATCCCAATACCGACTCCAATCCAGAGCGAGTGCTCTGAAAGGCTCTATGGGTAGGTGTACTTCCACTTACACGGATCAGTGTCCACAACTGGTTTAATAAAGGTCTTGGTATGTACAGTCCTATCTGTGGGAAAGTACATATAAAAGATCCTTTGCTACTTATCAATTAGGAGTAGTGGGTTTCCTCTATCATACTAACACTTTTGTTGTGGACAGGCAGTCGAGGCAGCTGGACTGCATGACCATGACAGACATACTTGAACCTTAATTGGATATGGGCACATAAATAATTTATAACTATGTAATGGCAGCAGGTTTCTTTGGAAACATTGCATGGAAATAATTGTGTGTTTGACATCCAATAGCTGATATTCTCCATTGATGTCAATCAACAAACGAACTTTAATTTGATCTTTTAGTCATACTATCTTTTAGTAACAGGCCATGTTTATTGCCAATGGATGTCAAAGACAATGTATCCTGTTAAACGTTTTTATGAATAAAAGATTTTCGGGCGAAAAATAATAAATTAATATATTCCCACTTTGTCATCCATTCTTCAACTTAATCACAGTACATTATTTTGCATTTGAGGTAAACAGGCCTTGCGTTCAATAGCGCGGACATTCTGCTACTGACACAAAATATTTTGACACAGATGTTTGTATCTAATATAAATGAATGTGATATAATAGTACACGATCGGTACCAGTCAAATTGCTTGTATCGGTAGCAGAAGGCTCGTGCTATTGAACAGAAAGGAAGAATATTGTTACTGGTACAGTAACTGTAAGGTGAGATCTAAACTCAATACCCACACATGATGCTGTTTTCTATACCACTGATACCGACATTATATCAATTGGCATACAATTATGGCTGTACGAATGTTATGACATTTCATTTGCCCATCAACAGTGATGTTTATTCAATCATAGCAACAACATTATTTGTACTTGCTTTCATTACTCATATTATATTTCTAGCATTTATATTACAATATATTGATTGACTGCGAGTTGGTTTTCAGAAGTAGTAGTTAAGAGGAAACTTGTTACATGGTCATTGATTAAAAAGAGATGAAAATGACCGCAGGAGTTTTCATTGGAACCAAATCCGAGGCATAATTATGAAGTGGTAATTGCATGGTCACATCTGATTGAGCGCAATGATTTCTAGGAGGAATAAAAGGAAAGCAATGTTTGCTTTAAGCACATCACAGCACATTGTTTAATCATTGGACGTTACGTGTCAATAGAGAAATCTAGTTCAGTGGTTAGAGCATCCGGTGAAGTACGGTATATAAGATAGAAAGATAGATACTTCCCAGTAGACTCATTGGTACCATTGGATGTTTTCCCATTCCAACCAATGCTAATAATAAAGATAGTTATTCTCTAGATATTCATCTTGGCAAAGAATAAACAACTTCCTGGTTACCTTTTAAAACAAACACAGGAAGGTTTTGATTTGGCTGATTTCAGCTTCCTACATGTATATCGTGATTTGTGATCAGCTGATGTGTTCCAAGTTTGTTTATTTAACAACGCTACTGGAACACATTGATTATAAATCAGCGGTTATAACCTTTTATATTGACACATTGTCTCAGAGGAAACCAACTGTCACTGCTACATGGGCTACTCTTACCGAAAAACAGCAAGCGGTCTTTTATGTGCGCTATCCCATAGACAGGATAGCACACACCATAGAATTTGATAACCAGTCGTGGATCTCTGGCTGGAACGGAAAATAGCCCATAAAATGTTTTGTGTATCAAGTGCACAGTTCTACCCAATCACTGTTTGCTGAAGGGCGAATTGTGGGATACATTGGTAAAATACTTGGTGTCATTGGACAAAAACAGACAAAATGTGAACTTATTATACATATTTGTAAGTAAAACAATGTTTTATTACCCCAGCGGGCATTCCGGGGAAAATAAATATCATAATTGCTCACTGAGAAATTATCCACATTGGTATAATGTGTCATTTGATTGGGTTGTTAAAACCA
>JAULBR010098746.1:0-11432 GCA_032355825.1 Melanodrymia aurantiaca
CAATAAAGCGGTCACAGCGGTCAATTTAAGTATCGTGGCCGCAAAACGTCGTAGCTATAACTTGTATCGATACACACACGACTGTGGCAGCGCAATCGTTCTAGAACGACTTTACGCTATCATAGCGCTAAGTAACGTTCACCGGCCCCATAAGTATACGCGGTATGCGGTCTGCGACCTGCCGTCTATGCAAATCGCATTCGCAGTCGGACATATGGAATCAAACTGTTGTATTTGTAAACATGTTTTCCATTTTATGTCGCATTTGCAGACCGCATACAGCGTGTATGGAATTGTTATTAATATGACCAGCGTGGTCGTCCAGCCAGCCAAAACAATATTGTGTAATGTCCATCTAAACCCTTATCAGTCAGTTTGGGTTTTTGGACTATATAATACACGTTTACTCAACGTGATTAGATATCCATTTCTTCTAATATATGGGCGTGTGTGTGTGTGTGTGTGTGTGTGTGTGTGTGTGTGTGTGTGTGTGTGTGTGTGTGTATGTGTATGTAAGCCTACATTGTATATATGTAATAGTATAAAGCATATATAATATATATAGCGTATACTATGTGTGCTGTTCGTTTATAATATTCCATAAAAATTAATATAAATAAACATCTACACTTTGTGACACACATTTATAATCTAACATCTACAGTAACTGTGTGATATTTGATAATAGTGTACTGGTTTTTTTAAATGGACGTGTACTATTATATAACATCTACCTACACCCTAATATCTCGAACTTCCAATGTACTTACATTGTATTGAAGCGTCTTTAAACATTCATTCGTTTCACAAAAGTGTACACATCAAATCCGAAAACTGGGCAACAATAGCGAAGCGTGCCCTATCGCGCCATATATACCTAAGGCCAAATAAAATAAAAGTTGGTGATCGTCTCCGCAGGTACCTGAAAAATGCGCCCGCCCCTGAATTTATTTTATTTTTATTTGGTTAAAAATGGTTTAAAATGCATTGAAATAGCAGCAATTAAATGTTCTTAGGCACCGTAACAGGTTAAACCATCACCAGCTACATCTGACGGCTAGCGTAGGAACTACATTATCCAGGCGCATGCGCTGTTGGCCTCTACTCCCGCTTTGTGATGCAAATTCTGCATTCATTGAAATATTTTCACAGAAAATAAATAAATTAATAAAATCTTCCCCCCGCCCCCTCTACCCTGATTTGTGTGATGAAAATCACGATCACCAACTCTTTTTATTTATTTGGCCTAATTATACACCATATGTTACACAGTATAAACAGTATTAAAAAATCTGACTACTATCATTGATGTGGTATTGCATTTTATTACACAGAGGTGTAGGCCTACGATTCTACGGTTTGGTATTAAAAACGAGGTCATGGCCTGATATGACTCAAATCACAATTTCCACAGACTTTTTAACGTTACGTGACGGTATGTGTATTTGGCCATTTCTTTATTTATCCGTTTAAATTATAGTTTTTCCTCATTGTTTCAAAATGCAGGGCGTTGTAATAAATAGAATACTATACAGGTTCCCGTGAGAAACCCCCGATCGTGTAGTTTGCATGTTGTACGATTGGCAAAACGACGTTTGCTCACTGACGTCACTAGTCACGTGAACAGACCCACCTCACTGTGTCCACTGATAGACTAACAAATCGTTGTACTCTAGCCGTTTAGTATACTTTATATCGAACTGTGAATTGATCACGAAGTGTCATCAACCGAATTGGTAACAAATCATACAAGTAGTTGTTTCATAAAATGCGTAGATGTGTGGGCCTAGGGTGCAAATGCACATGGATACATAGAACGAACAAGACGCATGCGCGACGTAAAGTCTGCTGTACTGCATGGATGGATTCTCACAGAAATCCTAACATACGACCAGAAAACGATTCCCACCATGTCTACACGTCGGGTACCTCGAGACCTGGTGCAGATTTTCAATTTGGTCTAGATTATCTAAACAAACTAAATATTCTTCATACAATAATTATGTAAATCCCTTCTATAAGTAACAGAATTATATATCCAAATCGTTTTTAGTTTGAATAAAATTGGAAGCGGATACATTTACACCCAAATACGTAAAGTAAATTATTCATCTGTTTTAATGTAATCATTGCTAATCAACAGAAAACCCTCTATTCCTTTAAAGTTTTTTGATTATGTATATAATAAATGTTTGCATGCAACATGTTTTGTTGCCTCTGTGAATGGTTATTGCGAGAATAATGTTTGTGTATTGAAGATTGTCCTGCCAAACCTGTATTCATCATCGTATCAGAGTTAATGTTTTTTGTAGAATTCAATTGTAGTGGTTTACTTTTTTCTAGCAGTATACCTGTATATAATATCTAAAAATATAACAATCATCTAAACAAACCAAAAGAAATATTAAAGTACGAACATATGCATATTTTATTGGATAAAGCACAGAAAAGATACAATGTCATAAAAAATTGTTAAATACAATACACATAGTATGAATAAAGACTAGACATTAATTATATATTTATATATAGGCCTATAGACATGAGACAATATTTTGTTAAAACACGAAACACATGTACACCATAAAAAATATTGCATGACATTCAGATTTTATTTGGCACTTCGGCAATAAAAAGTTTAAATTACTCAACTAGATTCTACAGATCTAAGGAGTGCGGGACACTGAAAGTGTTCTACGGTCAGTTGTGCTGATTTAAGATGAACAGGACACTGAAGATTTACTTTAATAGTTTCTGCAGATTGAAGATGAACAGGACACTGAAGATTTACTTCAATAGGTTCTGCTGATTTAAGATGAACAGGACACTGAAGATTTACTTTAATAGTTTCTGCAGATTTAAGATGAACAGGACACTGAAGATTTACTTCAATAGGTTCTGCAGATTTAATATGAACAGGACACTGAAGATTTACTTTAATAGGTTCTGCTGATTTAAGATGAACAGGACACTGACGATTTACTTCAATAGGTTCTGCAGATTAAGATGAATGGGACACTATGAAGTGTGCTTCAATAAGTTATGCAGATTTTAGACGAATAGCTCACTGAAGGTTGGCTTGAATAGGTTCTACAATGTTAAGATGAATGGGAAGCTGAAGGAGTGATTAAATATTTTGCAGATTTAAGATGAATGAGACATTGAAGGAATTTTTCAACAGATTTTACTAATTTTATATGAACGGGACACTAATATATTATGCTCAAAAGATTTAAGAAACATGGCGACACTGCAGATACCCGAATAGGTTCTGCAGATTAACGATGAATGGGACACTGAAGGTGTGCTGAAGTAGAATCTGCAGATTTGTGAGTAATTTTACTGAAACAATGCTGTAGTTTATGCAACATATAAAATATAAAACATGATTAGTTTATTACAGAATTTTTCTCAAACACAAGCTACCTCAGAATAAACGTTTTCCATATAAAAAAAGGTAAAATGAGCCTAATAATTTTTTTTTGATATTTTGGCATTATATAAAGTTAAAAACGTACACACTAGAACTTTATCATGGAGTATCGAATACTCCATTATATTTCCACATTAAAACTTCTTTTTTTTTAAATATATTTCGAGACACACAGGCGTACATATAACAAATAAATAGAAATTCTAAGTTTTTTTTCCTTTTTCCAGAATCAAGGAAATGTATTGCCATTTATTTTCTAGGTAGGTAAGCCAATTGTCATTATTCATTTCTACGAACATAAAGAAAATTGCTTTCTATGTTTAACAAATGGTGTTTGCCATTTACAAATAATAAAGCAAAAAATATAATAAATAATAAAAACACATTATATTAAAAAGATTTTGTAAAACTATAAATTCTTGTTTACATAAAATAAAAAAACAATAACTTGCATGTTATGTGAAAAAGATGCATTTTCAGAAAAAAAACCTAACTAACTGTTTGTGAAAGCAATTTTATCAAATAGTGATGATGATCATTAGATATCTATATCTTAAAACCTTTTACACTAATAATCATAACATGTACACCAACATGATTTGATATAGCGACACTAATTTGTCTGCCTGATACTGACACAATTACTGATACGTTTTCCGATCATAATATCAAACAATCAGCAAGACATAGTTCTGTATTTAGCAATTTAATACAGGAACGAAGAATCGAGTGAACTCTGGACGAAGTGACAGGATCTTGTCAAGATGAATGAATGAAAACGTATAAAAATACACTGAGATTATTTATGTAATAATATTTGCTATATTATTTTTAAGGATTTATGACATAGAAATTGATATGCAGTCAACTCCCTTGAGACATTAATAATACATTGCTCTGCAATTGCAATCTTGAACACTGATCAATGACGTATTGTTGTGATCCTAAACAGATTTCTCAGGATTTAATCTACCATACAATTTGAGGCGGTTACCGGCCCCATTCCCCTAAGGGGAATTCCCAATCGGAAAGAAAAAAATCCCAATTTTGAAAAAAGATTTACAAAATTTTTACACTGACATAACAGATGACTTGGGATAAAAAGAAAATCCCATTTTTCTGTCTTCCCAGGTTATGTTTTTTCTAAAAAGGTACCCTAGAAAAATGGTCCAGATTATACACTGTTTCTATTATATGAAATAAGAAACATTCTTCCAAACATTAAAATTTTCATACATGTATTAATGATTATGGCATTGTCATTATAGATAATGGAACGAATTTCATATTAGAGTGACATTACATTATTGTTTCCGATTTCTTCTAGGCTGGATTATAACTAAGACATTAGTGCTGTTGCAGAAATTAGAATATTTGGCATGTGGATGGGGAGCTAGACTGGGCATCTGATGTTGGGATAGTGCACAAAAGCTCTCCAAATTTGGTATCAGGATGCGGAGAAACAATGGATGAAACAAAATGGCCTATCTCACAACAGATGCTACCAGTTGGGCAGGATACGTTCACATTGTGCAAGAGCGTGAACTCTTGACTTTGTTAGAATGCCATTTTAACTGCCTTGTGCAAGGATACACTTTTGGCTACGTTACACATTTCGGACATTTATCTTTAATTAAAAACAAAAACATGCAAACAAGAATAGAATATTTTTAAAAAAACAACTAAAATAAATAAATAAAAGAAAGCATTCAGTATAGACTATACAAATAATCTGCATTAATTGTAACATGCATTATGAGATATAGAAGAAAACAATAATATATCAATTTGTAAGACACAAATAGTGACTTACATACATAAATTGTCAGTCACAGATACCAAAAAAATACATTTGTCTGGGTTACAACCATACTACTACTAAATAGAATAACTTACGCTATTTTTGGCTCTTGCCCCAGAGAAAGAAAGGATATTAAAGAAGCCAAACATCCAGGTAATAAACTCCCATAGCTACTGGAAGTTAACCAATGGCGTAACTGCTTCTCCATATCAATTTGTAGTCTTGACAGAGTACATGTTATGTTAATGTTATGTTAATATCATGTTGCACAGCATATTAATTGCCAATAGTGAATAATGGTTCACTACTGACACATAAAAGCCAAACAAAATATTGCATATTTAAAAGTTACATTAATACACATAAAATGGACATCTATAAATTTCTTTGGAAACAAGTACTTTAATGATTAGCAATTACATAACAATTTCATTATTTCTACTACATAATTAAATATACTGACTTAAAAAATTTCATCTCAAGACTGCTACTAGTTAATTATATCCCCTCACCCCCTCCCAATTGTTTAGAACCTACTAAAGCTATTTTTTGTTTAGGTCTATTCCTGCACAATATTTGTTTAATAATTTCACCTACTTTCATCTACCCCCTTACCAACTGACTAGAACAATATTGAATTACACTGTTCCCCATCCCATTCCAAGTAAATGCACCAAATGACTGTGTAGGGTACATGCATGGCATAATATCAATATGAATATTTTGTAGCACCTTGAAAATGTTAGAGTTCTAACTAGAAGGCAAGACAAAAGGTGTTGGAAGCGTATCAATCAAATCTAACCAGTCTTAAGACGAGCATACATATGTATCCGATACTCAACAGTATCAAGTACAACAAATGCTATTTCTAGGATTAATAATATTATAATCAAATATTTATTTTAAAATGTCAAAATATAAAAATAATATTTATAACAAAGAAATACATGTATGTAAAGTACGATATAGTTAGGATAATATATAATAAACACACAAATCTATAATTATTGCGAAAAAATATCAAAATGAATATATTTCAGATATACGAATTGTCTGTGCAGCATTAAGTAAATAATTGAACTCTTCAACAGCATAATTTAAAACTGAATAGATCAAATGTCTCTACAATTTAAACTACAATTATCCCCGTCTAGATTTGCTTGTTTATAACTCATATTGAAACTATATATCACTTAAGCTGATATAGACAATAATGTCTTGATGTGCAATTAAAAAGACAAAATTCCCAACTTAATTGCTAACTTTTTGTACAATCATTGTTGACAATAGTTTTTGTACAGACGTAATGTTCAACATCGTGTATTTTATTTACAACTACACAAATATTAGTTTCGTTATCAATATTGCATTATATATATTTTGTTATTTTTTATTTGACAGAATATAATATTAGTCTGACAACAAAAAACTAATCATTAACATTACAAAACAAACAATTATTCAATACAGTTTTGCAGTTCAGTAAGCACTCCAAGAAGTGAGAGCTACTCTGATTTCCTGTTGGTGTGTTTATCCTGCACTGCGCAGCAGTTGACTTCAAAACTAAAATAAAACGTTTTAATAGCAAATACAAATATAACTTTGTTAAAGCTACCAAGATAAAGCAAGTAAAGTGAATGAATGAATATTAAATGTAAGTTTTGTCGAGTAATGTAAGGCACTTGATATCAGGATACCGAGATCACAGCTAAAATGTCTGGTCCACTACATAAACAATAAAAAATCTGTCTAACATCGTAAAGCAAATATTCCATCATGTAAATACAGTATAAACTCTATGTCCCAACTCAAGAATTACTATCACTTCATTGTATGGACATTCATTATGAAAAAATGGAAACTCAAAGTTTGAAAAATAAACTAATTAGTCATGATATTCAGTTTCTCACGGAGACCATCATGATTAAAAACATGTATAAAATAATTGCGAGGCCACGGAGCATGGGGAGGGTGGGTGTCAAAGTATGATTTTACATCACATAATTTCTAAAATTTCACATTCACTTTGACCGCCACCCTCCCCTCACTTTGTCACATGCCCCGTAGCCCTTGTAATTAATAAATTGCATCATTAGTCTTAATGCTATAGATTCAGTTTTCTTTATTTAAGATTAACTGCCAGGTTGTCATGAAGGAGTGTTGTTCACACATTTCTGATACATCTATGTATTTTGTATTCATGCTTTAGTCACATGAAAACACGTTAGTCAGCAGCATTTTAACTCTATCATAATTAATCCAGTCAAAAAATATTTTGAACCGGTGTCCATCGCATATAGATAGTTATTAAAGAATAGTACCATCGTTCATATATGAAATATATATTAAATGGAGATGCAATAACACACATTTCTGAACATAATGATCTCTAATTAAATCAACATTCTGATCAAAATGAGTCAATCTATTAAATACTAACTCAAATATATCCTAAACTGGAATTATATTTGATATAAAAAAAGCCATCAAATATGAACTGTGACCATTAAGGACCATTTTAGTATTGCACTTGTAAGTAATGGGAATAGTTTATTCTACTGCATAGTGATTTAAGTGAATACCAATAAAAATAAAATTTGGCATCAGCAGTTTACCCTGGACTTATATTTCGATCTACGGTGGATTAAAGCCGACAAGGTTCACAATATGAATCATCAACTTGCATTACAAGAAGCAGATCACGAGTATCTCTAGCTGTTCCATTACAACATGCAGATCACGAGTATCTCTAGCTGTTCCATTACAAGAAGCAGATCACGAGTATCTCAATCTGTTCCATTACAACATGCAGATTTCGAATATCTCAATCACATAAACACATTCTGCTCATACTTACCGATTGTCTTAAAACGGAAATAATTAAAAATGAACATCCTTCTCGATAAATGCTACCATATAACCGATTAAAGAATTCCCCCTCAAAACAAACTGTAGCGAGTCTACAGTTTTCAGACCTTTTGCAAGAGGGTGTAAGTTTTACATGAGGGATCCAGTGCTTCATTTTAAATATTAGTTATTAAAAAAATACAAAAAATTGTTGTGTAAGAGGTGGAGTCTGGTCCCCAAGATTTCCCCCATGGATCCACCTTTGAATTTGCGTCCTCTTCCTTACGAATATCATTTGTTGCTGAAAACTCCATGTAAACCACCACAACCATATCTTGTGTTGCGTAGTTGGTATTTCTATCATGTAAGACGATAAAACAGACAGCCATTGATTTTATGATCAGTGTTGGAAGCAGGCCTGGTTGGAAGACAATTTTTAGCATTATGGAGACCGTTTGGCTGCATCAGAAAGGAGTTATCTTGTGTCTTCATCACTGATGTCCACCATACGTTGGGTTCTTGAAAGTCGATGTGGCTTGCTTATAAATAGGATTCTCTCCCTGCAACACAGAATATTGAAAACTATGAACAACTGGCAAAACCTGACATTATCTAAAATGTGTGTAATATTGAAACTGAATATATGATAAAACCTGATATTACCGGTACCTGGAATGTGTCAGATTTCAATGTACTATTGAAACTGAATAAATGACAAAACCTGAGATGTTACATGGAATGTGTGTCAGATTTCAATGTAATGTTGAAACTATAAACAATTGACAATCGTGGAGTGTTTAGGCGAGCTGTAAATCACTCTCCATGCACCATTTACATGATCTCCAGCTCACCAGTATTTCGCTCATGATGAAGACTGAAACATTGCAGTAAACAGAATCTGTCAGTTACATAGCATCCTTAGATACTCAGTAGGTGAGACAACTTTTGTCCAATGTTTTTACTTCAAGACTCAATTGATCTTGGAGACTTACCACTGTCTTTGTGGAAGTGTCTAAAGTCTATGAAAATATAATCAAGCCACAAAAAGATAGAATATAATTATTTTTTAAAGACTGCAAAATCTAGATTTACCATTTCCCATGTTGCATTCTGTCGCTCCTTCTCAAACTTAGCGAATTCTCTTCTGTCGTGAATGACGGTCAACATCTTCCATATGAGGAGAAGAGCCAGACCAACAGCCACAATGCCACCGACAACACCTCCAACGATTGCCAGGATGTTCACAGACTCGGCGCAACCTAACACAATTTAAAACCAATGTCAGTCACAATAATAAACATTCTGTAGGCAAATCGATTACAAAATCATCTTTAATTTAATTTCAAGCCCTGCTTCGTTAGCAAAAATATTTATGTATCTTACTGTTTAACGAGAAATATTTGTGGTTGTAAATTTTCGCTATTCCAAATAATGGATCAACTTGCAATGTGTAAATTTCGTACACAATTACAAATGACAATAGATAAAAATATAATTTTTCTTTGTTAATAGAAAACAAATATTTTTCTATTCATCCACTGAACGTGGCATATAATGTGCAATCTGAGAGCCATCAGGAATTAGGCTTTCGTAAAGGCTTCAGATTATTACACTGTCAACAAAGCTGTACTTTAAGTGCACACATGAAAATGAGTATGTATATCTAATTTGTTTCATGTTTAATTAGCTGCGATGAAACCCACATACAAATGGCAAAACTAATTTACATATAATCAGCAGTCATGAATAAACATTACCTTTATCCTCCTTCACAACGATGTGGATTATATTGTCATCATCATACTCATAGGTGAAATAAAACAGACACAAATCATCGTCCCGGAAACGACACTTCTTAGCTAAATCCGTTTCTGAAAAGATCAACAGTGAAAATAATCAATAAACATGACTACAAAATGAATTTCAAACTGTTTAACAGGCAAACTGTCGACCTACAAACAAAGCTCTATTACAAGAAAGGCAGTTATCGTCAAAGTCCCTAACTGTGTTATGCCTAAAACTGTTTCTTTCCTTGTCCACTCATTGCGTAATCAGTATCAAATCTGTTGTCAGCTTGACGTACAATTGCACTGTTTTTCTTCATCATCCAGTAACAGTTTCAGCACCAATTGGATCCAAACAAGTAATTAATCAAAATTGTTACAAACCTGTAAAACAATTAATTTTGTAATGTCCTTTCTGTTCTCGTTTATATTGCTTAACGGTGATATCGATGTGCTTGCACTTGTCGACGCAATCTTTAGGTGGTATCGGTCCGGATTCAAATATCAAAACACTACTACTAATACCATGTATGTATTGTAATCAAACAACATAGCACAGTTGATAGTGGGTACCTTCTAATTCTTGCTTAACGGTGATATCGATGTGCTTGCACTTGTCGACGCAATCTTTAGGCGGTATTGGTCCTGATTGGAACACTGTGCACTGCACACACTCCTTGTTGGCTGCACATTTACCCGGACACGTCTGAAAACATCATCAACCAAACTTTTCAACTCAATAGCAATTCATCAAAACGTCAGAAATGTGATCACCAATATTGAGGGTATAACTTTGAAAAAATGTTCAGGGTCACTTTTCATAAAATTGCAAAAAAAACCAACATAATTAGATAGAAAAAAGATAAACTTTATCATTTTGCTTTTAAAACCTATTTATATTTATTATGTTTTGTATATTTGAGATGAATTATGTTAATTGGATATTTCTCCTTTAAAGAGTATAAACAAAAACAATTATTATTACCGAAAACTATAACATTTTAAAGAAACCTCTTTCCATTTTTATGAATATTCTTTTTGTCGTATTGGATCAGCAACTGTATTCTGATTTAAATGTTTAGTGATGGAATGAAAATAGCCAGAGAATGAAGCTTGTGATACTTACAGGGCATTCATCACAAGTTGGGCCACGATAGAGAGTGTTTTGGTCACAATTACAGCTGCCACAAACACACGTTCCGAAGCCATTACATATTTTCTGTAACAAACAAAACAATTTACAACTAAATAGCCATGGTATTTGAGAAATGGCTACTTCATGACCTATTAACAACTAAATAGCCATGGTATTTGAGAAACGGCTACTTCATGACCTATTAACAACTAAATAGCCATGGTATTTGAGAAATGGCTACTTCATGACCTATTAACATCTAAATAGCCATGGTATTTGAGAAATGGCTACTTCATGACCTATTAACAACTAAATAGCCATGGTATTTGATAAATGGCTACTTCATGACCTATTAACAACTAAATAGCCATGGTATTTGAGAAATGGCTACTTCATGACCTATTAACAACTAAATAGCCATGGTATTTGAGA
>JAULBR010098757.1:0-21249 GCA_032355825.1 Melanodrymia aurantiaca
GACAGGCAGTCGAGGCAGCTGGACTGCGTGACCATTACAGACGTGCTTGAACCTTAATTGGATATAAGCACGTAAATGGGTTGTAACTAACTAACTAACTAACTAAGTAACACGCAGCGGGTTTCTCTTTCATACCAAAACTGTTCTCCGGTCGAAGCAGCTGGACTGCGTGTCCAGGCCAGGCGTCTTTGAATCTTAATTAGATTTTAGTACATAAATAATTTATAACTATTAACTGACTTAACTTACAAACAACGTTAGTTCCATTAGTAGTAGACTGTCTCGCGTAACCTAGGTGCATTTACAAAGTCTCAAGTACGCCTGTAAACGTACTAATTAGCATAGAGTTAACTGTGAAAAACATTTTCCACAAACAAGCATACTGTAGTGTTTTCCCTAGAATTGAGGTAGGGCATGGTAAATTGAACTATATCAAGGCATTCTATTGCATTCAGAGCATTTTCAAGGCACACATTATTTTCGTAAAAGAAATTTAAATCCACAATTATTATTTAAATGGAAAGTGATTTAATTAAGTCTAATTATTATGGTGTATTTAATTGTGGGGTTGGGGAATATTTTAATAAAATTGAAATTTTCTGCAGTTTTTTAGGGCAAAGGTAATTTACAAAACAATTGGGGCAAGACATGTTTTGGTCTGGGGGCAGCATGGATGGGGGCGGATATATCAAGGCATGCTAAAATGGCTTAGGAAAAACACTAATATTGTGTGATATTCACTACACTTTTCAAGCGCCTTCTTTCGGATCTGTCAATTCTGGCCATCAATTCTGTTAGAAAGATTCTCGTGTTTGTCAGAGTTTTTTCTTTCATGAGGAGATCCCCTACATTACGTTTATTTTGTTCCAACAACAAAACATGTCCATTTTTCTAAAATTTGCATATAAAATAACCTTCAGGGACTTTCTGCATGATCAAGTTCAAATTGATTAATTTCTATTTCTATTATACTCGAGAAATCAAGACTTTACCGAATAAGCACTATGAAAGTAAATTGGTTGCAGCTTACAATCTAGTTCAGAATTAGGCACCTAAACCCCTCAAACTGAAAAGCTCATTGTATCAAAGAGAAGAACTAATCAAGCGTGTCATTGTTAGATGGAAATCGATAGCTGCCTCCACAGAAAGCACGATTCGCCATTACAAGATTAATTTTCGGATCACTGCAGTGGTATATTATAAAAACACATTTTGCGACATCTATGACCAGATTCAATTCTTACACAAAGAAATACTATGAAGTCATGTTCTGTATTGGGTAGAATTCCTTAACTCTGAGAGAGATTGTGCCCAATACAGCGTGTATTAACACTCTGCCTGACACATACACGTTAACTTACATGAAGTCATTTAATGTAACGTCATTTGGGAGCTGTAGGTAAATCACTGCAAGAGGTACAATGGTTCGAAGGATCGATCATCCTCAGTGAACCCGTTGTGTTATTTCTCGTTCCAACCAGTGGTCCATGACTGGTCCACCAAAGGGCGTGGTGTGTGATATTATGTCTACGGGAAAATACACCAAAATTATTCCTTGCTGTTATTCGATAAGATTAGCCTTTGTAGCATCCAATAAAAGCCGATTATAAATCAATGTGTTCCGTCAGCGGAAGAGTGTCCCCATGAGACTCGATGTGTCGACTGATATATCCTCCTCAGGGGACCCGTTGGGTTTTTTCACTGTGGCGTCAGTGGGTTTCCTCTGAGACCAAGTGTCGAAATAACCGTGTGTTTGACATCCAATAGCCGCAGATCAATAATGAATGTGTATACCGGCCTTCGTGGTGTAGGAGTTAACGCCATGGCATGGTAGGAACAGTGTTCGAATCCCGCGTGTGGATCTCACTTTCCGACTCCACCCCAGAGTGAGTGCTCCGCCAGGCTCAATGGGTAAGTGTACTACTTATACAGACCAGTGTCCACAACTGGTTTAACAAAGGTCGTGGTATGTGCTAATCTGTCTGTGGGAAAGTGCATATGAAAGATGCCTTGCTACTTATCAAGATGGTTTCCTCTCTCATACTAACACTAACTTCTGTCGAGTAAGCTGGACTGTGTGGCCATGAGACGTGCTTGAACCTTAATTGGATATAAGCACGTAAATAAGTTGTTATAACTAACTAACTAACTAAGCAATGTGTTCCAATGGTGTCGTTAAACAAACACACTTTATCAGTGGTGTTCAAAATACCAACGTTATCTTCTGGGTATCATCTACATTTTACAACAATTTAGGGACGTAGGCCATTTTAATTAACCTCATAAATCTGAATAACTATCAAGATGAAACGGTAAGCTAGGTTTAAATCACTACACCACATCCCATAGTTCACCTGGTTTTGTGCAGTGCACAATGCATCGATTACAATTGGACTATTTTAGCATGAGTAATCCATTAATAACTCATTTTCCGTCTAACTTGATCTCTCCTAGGGCATCTTAAAGTCATCATGTCCCAATTCGTCACAGGATGGATACATATCTGTCACGCCACTGTGACCCAAATCACACAGTCGATGTCTTAAATAACCCTCTTGATTACTATTTAAATATTAATAGGGTGTTCCGTAACGCAATTTGTCTGTATATTCACAGCGGTATGGGTAATTCAATATAAAATATATATATGTTTCACGACAATCTATCACATTGCTTAATCAACCGATATTTCAGGTGTAAATTATTTTGGTTGTTATGACACATGTTCCACAGAAGAGAACCGCTGCACTTTATATGACATCACAGTAAAGTCGGGATGTAATGGTTGGAACTGGAAAACAAAACTACCGCCAAGGAGGAAAGGCACTGTCGGTGAGGTATATATATGTTTCCTTCATACACAAGAACGAAGGCACCTACATGTATACTTCGTGTCTGAACATTTGTAGTATGTTTTTTGTAGGTAACTTTAGTTTCCTTTAACGTAGAGTAGGAAAAATGTAAACATTTTTGAAAATAAAAAAGTCCTATTTTTGTGTCCAAATTATATAACTTTAGGTTAACAAATAAGAATATTGTAATGTAAATACATGCAAAAAGATCTTCAGAAAAATCCATCGTCGGCCATTGAAAATGGCGGATTTTTCTGAAGATTTGTTATACGTATTTGTATTACAATATGTTTATTTGTTAACCTAAAGTTATATAATTTGGACACAAAAATAGGACTTTTTTCTATTATAAAAAATGTTTACCTTTTTTCTCTACGTCAAACGAAACTAAAGTTATCTACGAAAAACATACTACAAATGTTCAGACACGAAGTATAGATGAGATAGCATTGTCTTAGCAGTCTACTTAATGTCCTGAGCAGTAAACACCTAGTTGAATTAACATAATGATAGCCGTCTACTTAAATAAAGACATAATAACATGATGCTAGCCGTCTACTTAAACAACAGACACGTAAACATATCGAGAGAATTGTTGTGCGGATGTGAATCAGAACCTCGCAACTTCATTTTGAATAGCGTTGTAATAATGATAGTATCTATTTCGATAAATCTATCAATACAAAACGTCGTAGACCTTTTGCGATACATGAACCGACTAGAATAGTATAATATTGAATTATTAACCACTAAAGACAACTTGGATTCAGTGACGTCTGGAATAATTATTTTATATTAATTCCTTAACATGCAGTCACATGAAACAGTGGTGGATCCAGAAAATCCATTTAGGGCGGGCCCGGCAATGAAGCATCTAGTAACAGACATTTCAAAACCAACGTAAAAAAATAAATAAATATGTAAACAAATTAAAATTCGCAAAATTTAAGGCCCCAGGCCAAGATCCGCCTCTGTGAAATGACGCGTTGTTAAATTATGGCACTTTATACGTCCGTCGGTACCGTACCCTCAATTACGGATATGCCAATTCTTGTCACATCTAAACACAGTTATTACACGAGATCGGACAAGAATTGCTAATACACAATCAAAGCACCATTATGCTCGTCTATTTGGGATAGGCTTCTTAGATAAACTAAGATAGGTCTTTTATATGGAAATCTGTCTTGTGTTCAATAGGGCGAGCGTTTCTGGAACAGTATGGCTGGTACCGATCGTGTGCTATCATATGACATTTTATTTATGTTAGATGCAAACACCGGTTACGAAATGTTTTGTCTCGGTTGCAGAACGCCTGCCCTATTGAACGTCACGCTGGTCGAATACCAAACGTAATAATTATATTTTGTTGATTGCTCAGAAGACAATGCACACACGAACTGCATGGTCGTTACCGAAATATCATACAGGAATTTTTTTTAAACCATAACATTTGCTTGCTTAACGACTGTTTTCTAAACTTATAATAATAGCTATTGGATGCCCACCGCAATGGCTAATTTTCGACACACTATTAATATATATATATAATATAATTGCGAAACTGCGAGTAAATTGCGATATTGTCGTGCACATTTTTTGGTCGCAATTTTATCTCCAATCTGTCACAAATTAGTTTCATAGGTCGCCAACCCCTCACAAAGTTGTCTCACATTTCTCGCACTTCAATAACTTAGTAAAATCCTAACAGACACAATACGCATGTCTGCTCTTTCACCAGAGTAGCCTATTGCATAGATGATGATCACGTTTCCAAGGCAACACCAGAACAATATGAACAGATCTGATGTTAAATGTGTTAATTGAAAAGGAGATAAAACGGGAAAGGATGATTTCAAACATATGCATATAGAACGAACACAGATGCAATTAGATACTTAAATTAACAAGAAAAGGAAACGTGGCTATATAAGGTGGAGCAACATTGATCACTTCAGTTACAAGCCGTGCTTCAGCATCAAACGATCACTAGAGCTGTCTGTGTTATATACAATCAAACGAGTGAACATCATGTCTTTCGTTCTACCTTCACCACTCCGTCTGTCCGCACAGAATGAAGATACCGCCATATCACGAGAACTAGGAGGAGGAACAGGAGGAAACGAAGACGCAAATACATGCATCTGCAGCTTTCATCTCATCGAAGGAAAGGAACCTTGTGGCATCATGAGCCCGACTTCAGTTTACCCTCCTGCGGGTTGTATATCTTCTGGACATCGTTAATGATCACAATTCCAGAATACGAAGCAGAAACGTGGATATTGATCCAGATTGATTAATAGCGATGTCTTGATTCTCCAGTGCAAGGTTTTAATCTATACAGAGAAGTAACGTCTTAGTATCCAGATGGAAACGTCGATTTCATCGAATCCAGAAGACATGCAGTTTTCAAAGGTCTTCGAGGTGTATCGTAACAGACTATTCCAGTAATGGTAAATCCAGGACGATCCTAACACGGACCCAGAACTTTATCGTTTAGATGTTGTTGATTCAGATGTCCTGTTCATTCAACACAATTCGCAACCAGTCAAACTGCAGCGATGTGCGTCTCGTGAATACGTCGATTTTTAGTTTGCGCCCATTAATTTTTTATTATTATTATGAGGATCATTGTACATGAATTATAATAATTGGATGTTATTAACACTACATTTGTAAATAAATAATTTGTACTTTCAATGCTATTAATTGTTTATTATGTATGCTATACATTATATGGTGGGTGCATGCAGTATTATGATTACTAATACGAACGGGACAAAGCTTTGGTTGAGGTGAGGTGAAGATGTTTAACGTCTACATTCATGGAAAGTTTGGGTGGGGGTTGGGATGGGGAAGAAGGGTGGGGAATCTTGCACATGACTGACAGCACTGAAGGAGCACCGGAGCCAGGTCCGGGGACCGAAATGGACGAGTCATGCTTTGATTAGCTTACAGGATGCCTATAACGACTGAGTCAGTGACTGAGGGTTTAGTACCCCACCCCAATACCTGCGCAATGTTCCCTATTAAGAGCCAAGTTAATTTCAAGACGCATGGTCTCAGAGGAAACCTGCCGTCGCCACTTCATGGGCTACTCTTACCGAAAAACAGCAAGGGGTCTTTTACGTGCGCTATCCCATAGACAGAATAGCACACAACACCGAATTTGATAAACCAGACGTGTTTCACTGGCTGGAACGGAAAATAGCCCATAGCGGACATTCTACCTCTGAGCTACGTCCCGCTCCCATGTATGCACATACATACGTATGATACGGTATGAATGTATTATGTATACATGTAGGTACCGGTATGTATGTATATTTACATACATACGTTATCTGAATTGTCAATTTTGAAAATCATTATTTACATTTCACAAAACATGGATAACAAAATTTGATAGATGTTTTACTTTAGCCATAAGTAATGGTACAAGATATTTCATAAGTACATGTATAACCGATTCTAAAATCAAGTCACTGAATGCGAACCTTTGTCACCCATGAAAGAGCAAAAGATAAAGAGCATACTGTGAATAAAGAATTAAATTAAATTGGAGGGCATAAAGTAGCTGTGTGAATAAAGAACTGAAATATGGGGCATATGAAAACCAAAACTCATCAAGATAAATATAGAATATCTATTTATTTGTTAAAATACATTATTATACAATAAAATGTAAATGTGAACAGAAAATACATAGGAAAATAAATAAAAATTAAATAATTGGAATCACATCATCACAACAATATGATCACAATATTTCATATTTTAGCTTCTTTAAATACCTAGACTTGATAAAGTATAATTATAATGTAGTTCACATCGGTCCATTTTTCCAGTTTCATAAAAATAATATGTTAAATGAAGGCTAAGTTTTGTTATTAAATTTTAATGTTTTATATTATTACTTAAAGACCACTGTCACCAGATTGCAACCATTGCAACTTTACACTCATTGACATCAACAAACAGAACATAGTTGGTGATTCATAAATGGATAGAAATACATGTCATTTTGTCCAAATTTGTATTACACTACTTTATATGTAGATGTCTTGAAATTAATCTCGGTCTCAATTTATCTAAAATGTCCACAAATAATACTTTTAATAAAATTTATCAATAAAACAATTAAATGAATGTTGATGTATGCTGTCTATAAACATCAACTTACATACATGTATAACCAAACGACATCTCAATATAGTTACCGTTACCATTAATGGTCAGTTTAAGTGGAAACGTCAGTTCTATATTAAATGAAATGAAGTATATTATACTGCAGTCATAATTAAAAACAAGCTGCTATATATTCCGATCATAGTATTGACAAAAACTGTAAAGCAAATAAATCACAAATAACACATACTAACAACAATACGAGGCACAATGCAGCATCTGGGCAGAGTTCTTCAAAACATAGTTAACTTATAAACTCATAGTTGCTGGAATTTTTTGCTTTTAAATATTTTTTACACAAATTATTTAGGTTATTTAAAATTAAATTTCAAAATAACTCAACTATATTTTGCATTGATTTATAGTAGTTTTTTTCCCCTTAACCATTGTTTAAGCTAACTAACGATTTAAGAACTGGACCCAGATGCTTTATGTATAACATGTATATCAATATTTTTATTATTCTTTTCAGTCTTTCAACATTACAGCACAAAGATAATGATATCCATCTCTTCAATGAATAGTTTTTTTTAATGGATGTATTAAAAAGGTATCAGTGTTTTTCTAACATAACAATTTGGTTGATTACTGCTGTGGGGAGTACTGCTCCACTCTTTCCAAAAGGGCATCAGAATAACCAGGTGAGTAATATCTAAAATAAAATAAAAATAGACGACATAAATAAAATGACGACAATAGATAGATAGCACAACAAGATATAACAACTGATGTACAGTCAAACCTGCTTGAGCGGCCACCTGTATTAAGCCGCCACCTGTCTTAAAGGGTTACCTTAATATTCCACCAAATCATCGGTTTTAGTGCATTACAACCTGTATTAAGCAGCCACCTGTGTTAAGAGGCCACTTTTTGTTACTCCCTTAGGTGGCTGCTTAAGACAGGTTCGACTGTAGTATAAATCTTATTCACAAAATGTTGTTCAGTTGCAATGAATTATATTTTTAACTTTTTCTCAAATAATCTACCAGTATTGTATCTTTGAAATGAGATACATGTATGCATAAAATATTGTTTTGTTCTAAGTACATGTAGAGTAGTAAACAATTTATTGCCATTAATATCATCTTGTGACAAACTTGGTGGCCATCTTGTAATTTTCTAATTCTTCAAGGGTGCCAGAGTGGCCCCCATTGGATTATCAAATCTGGACCCCATAAAGATACAAAATCAATTAAAAACAACAGACTCAACTTTCATGAAAACCTGGTATTATCACTGCTTCGGTGAATACATACATGTACATGTAACATATCAAATTCGTAGTAATGTTACTTCGACTTTACCATGTGCAGATATAATATGCATTTGGTCATCTAATGTTTTGTCGTTTAGATTCTATTACTTTTGAAATTTCTTCTACTTCATTTGCTGTCTTTTACTAGTTTTACAGTCTTCAACCTGTTTCTCATCATCGTTCACAAGTTTTCCAGTATCTTCTATTACTTTTGCAGTGTATTCTATTAGTTTTGCAGTGTATTCTATCAGTATTGCAGTATATTCTATTAGTTTTGTAGTGTATTCTATCAGTATTGCAGTGTATTCTATTAGTTTTGCAGTGTATTCTATCAGTATTGCAGTGTATTCTATTAGTTTTGCAGTGTATTCTATCAGTATTGCAGTGTATTCTAATAGTTCTGCAATGTATTCTATAAGTATTGCAGTGTATTCTAATAGTTTTCCAATGTTCGGTTTTGCAGTGTATTCTACCTAAATGTATTCTGTAGCAACGTCTCTACTTTTTGCAGCATCTTGAACAATCACGACATGTGAATTCTCAATAATTCAAAACGACTTTTTAAAATTCTTCAGTCTCAGTTCGGTACATGTATGTTCAACAGCACTGATTTTTCAATGTTGGTCATAACTATTCCAGAAGAAAATCCACGCATTTTTATAGAATTGTTTATCCTTTACTGTACAACAGCAAGTTTTACTGACGAGATTGTAATGGTTAATTAGTAATATCTCTACAGGTCCTTATTAGTTAATTACAGACACTAATTATGTGAATCTACAGGAGCACAGACTGCAAGAAAAGCTATGATTGACTGAACAGCAGGTACCACTTTGGCTGTTACAAAAAGAGTTCACTGTACTGGAATGTAATCAGATATAATATATACAGATATAATACAGAGTATACCATAATCATGCCTGGGCGCTTACATAATTAAAAAAGAGAGGCACTTATTAGTGATGGCATGTACAGAAAAAAAAGAAGAAGAAATATCGGAAAAAACTATTATTATATACACAACATGAATCAATAATGATAGTCAGAGGCTGAAATTTTTTTTTGGGGGCTGACATATTTTTCTATAAAGTATAGATCAGTATTTGTTACAAATTGTGTAAAACATTTAATATTTATTTACTTGCTGTATTCTAATGACGGTGCATGGGCCACAGATTGCAATGTTTTCAAATGTGCACATGCTGTAGAAAGTATTTGGAAGAAATGCATAGAAAACTACACTAAGAAAATTCTTATATAAAATTATTGTCTTCATTTCTGAAATCCTTAAAATATAAATATATTTTGTTAAAAACAGTTTTCCTTTTTGTATTTTATTGTCACAAACCCCCATAACTAAAATTCAACCACTGAAAATCCTCCAACTATAATTCAACATAATTTAATGATCAAACACAATTTTAGAAAAAAACTACAAAAATTAAAACAGTATAAGTACTAACCAGATAAATGTTTTCTTCTCAATAAATCTCAACAAAACGAACAATGTTCCACCAGAGCAAGCAGTCTTGCAATAAAACCTCACTGACGACAATCCTTAAAGCTATAGAGATGATGTCATCTGGACTCAGCACACATGTATCTCTCTCAGCAAGCAATGATTGACATTGCCGGGCGTGTTCGTCAGAGAACAGCAACAGATAACTACCGGAACCATTGTCACGGCAGTGCTATTTACTGAATCAGTCTTCAGAACCACTAGTCAGTAATTAATAAGACAAACCATTACAACTCCTTCCAGCAAATTGAATTAAATTTCACAGCTGGTAACAAAGTCTTAGGAAATGAAAGAAAATCCATTTACATGAATAGAAGAAAAATGCTTTGTAGTATAGCATATAAACGTAAAATAACTATACATACGTCACATTACATGGGGAAAATATAACGTAAAGTTATCGAGTGATAAACCTGGTCTGCACATGTGTACATGTACTTAACCACACAGTCCAAATACAACATTTTTTTTATCTGATCTATAAAATGTTTTACTTATTTTAAGCCCTAAGCTTAATAATGACAAATCACGAGTCATACAACAAGCAAAATATGACCTACTATTTAATCTAACCAAGGCAGAGTTCAATGGACATTCTGTCAGTCGAGATCGCATGTACTCACAAGTCTCGGCCAAAGCAGTGATGATACGAAGTGTTCCCAAAAGATGAGTGTGTCCTGCTCTACTGGTGGCACCCCACCTTCATAAATACAGCCTTATTGTTTGTCCACTGTCTTCATAGAAACAATAAAAGCGTAAAACATGTCAAATTAAAGTACTGATGCGTCCCATATGAGAATTACCGTACATTAATTATTTATTTTGTAGTTCAGTGCTAAGTGTGTAACAGTTAACGCCCACATTTGATGATGCTTAAATTCCACATTTTTGGTTACTTAACTTAATTTCTTAATTTATGCCTATGGGTTAAAAACTGTTTAAATTTTCTTCTTTTTAAGGCCATGAGCTAATCAACGAGGATACGTTTAGCTCTCATACTCAAATTGATTGTTAGATTGGAATCAAATTTGATATTATAACAATTGGATTTCATTATAACGATTATAATAGACAAAATAACATTAAAAAGGTTGTAACAATACATTTTAGTAAAGAAGTAGTCATAAAAGTACAGAAGAGAATGTTACAAAAGCAGTCGTGTTCAATAATCATGGACATCTTGAATTGTGTTATTTTAATAATCAAAACAGTGAGTGTGCCTAATAAATTTGTAGTCACATATTATTTAATATATTATGTCAATATACAAGTAATTGCAAATTAATTCATTGTAAATGTTGCAAAGAATCATAAAGAATCTGCCTCTGTTGTTGATAGTATACTAGTATTACATTGAAATATAATATAATATTCACAGATGCATGATGGATCAATGATAAGTTCACATCTGTATAAATCTTCATTTAAAGAACTGCACCCGTGTTATAATCTCGTACATGTATGTATAACATATTTTCTTTCCAATTTCCACAATTTCCTATTTTCAATTTCCACATGAAAAGTAAATTCGGTCTACATTATTGCTTTCTTTTGATATTTTCTCACAATTTGAAACTACTCAATTTAAATTATTCCAAAAGTCAAATGGTCATTTTAATAAAATTGGAATATGTGCTATTGTCTGTAACACAATCCAAAATTTTTGATATTACAAAACAAATAAACACTTAAAGGATTCTTTTACATAAACATGAGAATAAAATATCATTTTATGACACCATAAACCTACAATTCTTTATGATACCATAAACCTACTTTTATTATTTATTAAAGGGATCTACACTACAGTGATGTTATAATTATGCACTAGTTATCAAGTCATGAATGCTTTTGTTGGGATGGGGATTGGGCCCATTGGGGTGAAGAAATTAATATTTTTTTAGTTTTGACATTTAGAATTTTGAATTGCATTTTCTCTATTGGCAGATGTATTGTCCATTTTTAGTGCATGAATCATACATTAAATACAATGTAATAGAATTTTTTTATTTTGACATTTAATTTTTTTAGTGAATGATCACTATTTAAAGATGATCGCTCACCATTTCTCGTGACCAAAGACAATTAATTTGTGTATAATCATTATAACAAGCGAAAACACTGGTCTTGTTCATCTACATAATTGCATACATTTATTATATGACTACAAACAACAACAGAAATGTCAAAATGTCATTATATTACGTTATAAATGGCTCCGTTTAAAATAATACGCATCGATTGCTAAAAATAGCATTTTGAAAAGTTGTTACACTTCTTAAGGTGACGCTATTATCTGGAGTGCAGCAAACCGAAACCCAATGTTATTTCCTCTCAGAGCGAGCTCCATGCCTCTTGTCACATGATGCCTATTTTCACGCAAAAAACGTGATTAATTTTCTTTAAAGTGTTTTTCCAAGGTGAGGTTTTTTTCTGGATGGGATTCTTTCCTGGATTCGACACATAAACCTATTGCATATACACATGATGTAGCTAGTACTTATTTTCTACATAAACAGTATAAGCAGACATATAAACCTATTGTATATAAATAGTATTAGTAAATATATACTCCATAAAACTGTATGCCAAGGCAGACGAACCTATTAGATACATGTATACAGTAAATGTAAGTAGTATAATACACAGGTTACAAAATCATGCATTTTAATTTGTTTACACATAAGTTATTACAAAGTTAAAATTTTCGAATAAAATGTATAATACTTTGAGTTTAAAAAATTCTTAACTAAAAAAGCACCTTACAAACTAGTGTATATAAATTATTTACCGAACTAAAGTAAGTTTGTCCACTGCATTCATCCGTGTGTAAGGTACAACCCAGCATGACATTCACAAATGAACTTGAAAACGTAATGCCACAATGGATGTACTCATCATCACAACTTCATTAGGTCAGGAGTGAAGCTTGTAACAACATCAAAACACTTTCGACGCTCTAAGATTATACTTATTGATTTCTGTATGCACAACCCACTCCCTGTCAGACTGAGTGCAAGGATGTTCCAAATATCGGCCAATGTCTGCCTCCTCTGATCAATCAATTAAGCAGAGGTTCTAGAATACGGTGGCCCGATGCCCATGGCCAGTCTTTTTCTGACTCGGGCCACCAAACAAATACTTTCATCAAGTGAATATTTAAGCATGGCCAGTGAATTTTAAAATCAACTGGTCCCATGGCCAGTGGAAATTTTCTAAATTCTAGAAGCCCTGATTAAGTGCCAGACTTGGGTAGACAGGATGTCCAGAAGCATCACTGAATGTTACATTGCCCCAATGCTTAATTCTTACACCATTAAAGGGAATCAGTCACAGGATTTTGGTGCTATTAAAATGTGTCATTTGAACTATGTTTCTAAACAAAATAGAAGTGTTTGAATTCTTCAAAAATATAATAGTGGCGCTATATTTGTAAAAGATATGCAAATTTAATTAAATTAAGACTCACTCACCGATTTTGGAGCAAATTTCTTCTTCTCGTTTGGTTTCATATGCTCACTAAACCCCAAGATGTGCTGCGTCAATGAACTGGATGATAGATCGTTAGTTGGAGTTCACCAGGGCTGCCCCATTCTGCTGCATCTGCAGACACTAGCACTGACCTTAGAAGTGTTATAACTTTTTGCTTGCGTGTTTTGGCAAAGTATTCGTACGTTGCTTAACATGCTATTTGACATAAAATAAAAACTTTTTGACATTTCTGTTGTTTATAATCACATAATGACGCAGAGGTTTCCCCAGAGCCATAAGGCATATTGGCCCCCTACTCATTAACTGTTTATAAGTAAGCGCTTTGATTTATTTTAAGGCTTTGTAAGGGCCTTAAATTCAGTCATTTGTCCCTGTACAATGTATAATGCACAATCTATCAAATTTTCACTCATGAATTTTACAATAAATTAAAATATTATTTCTGAATTTTGAAAAAGCGCTTTAAAAAAATCCTGGGGAAAGGCCTCATGACGTATGCAATTATTAAAAATGCAGTTTCCTAAGCTAGTTAGTTATAACTTATTTATGTGCTTACATGTATATTGATTTGAGGTTCAAACATCTCTATAATGGACATTCTGTCTACCTGCCTCGACTGCCTGTCCAGGATAAAGTTAGTGTTAGTATGGGAGAGGAAACCTGGTACTCTATATGATAAGTAGCAAGGTATCTTTTATATGCACATTCCCATAGATAAGACACATACCAGTAGTGGGACATTGGCTAGTGGGACTTTGAAATCCTATTGTTATACGATTGAACACCACCAAGGAAACCAGTCTCGAGAGTTACATGCAGCTGTTAAATGAAACAGATTCAAATTTTTACCCATTTTACCCCATCCACTAAAGTTCAGACACCCCACCCCCACGGGTAACCATGATTGAAGGCTCAAATTCTTGCCTATTTTTCACATCCACTAAAGTTCAGACACCCCACACCCACAGATAACCATGACTGAAGGTTCAAATTCTTGCCCATCTTTTACTTCCACTAAAGTTCAGACACCCCACACCCAAGGGTAACCATGACTGAAGGTTCAAATTCTTGCCCATCTTTTACTTCCACTAAAGTTCAGACACCCCAAACCCATTCGTAACCATGATTGAAGACTCAGATTGATCTTTAACCCGAGGGTCGAAAGCTGCCCTACTGAACACAGTGTAGGTTAAAGATGCCTCAATACCTCAAGACATGTGACCACTTGAATAGTCCCTATTATCAAACATGTCAAACTGGTGACAACAGCTCAAATCTGATCAGTTTGTATGAATGTTCTGACACACATTTATCTATATTGATTTTAGCAGTGTGCACACAGAGAAGCCTGGAATGCGCTTCTCTTCACACTAATTGAACACACTATAGCGATGCTCTCAGAAATCCTATTTTCTCAACAAAAGTCACGCGGATCACAGACAAGATGACTTGATCAAATCAGCGAAAAGTTGAAATTACTTAATATTGATTTTTGCAACATAAAGCTCACGGTGCTAAATTACAAGGTAGGCTTTAAAATTAATTAGACTGTGGTCTGTAAAATACATAATAAAGTGGGCTTTAAAATAAACAGTAAAAAGCACTTTAAAATATATTATATAGTGGACTTTACATTGACGTACAAACTTGTACATGTATACAGTGATCTATAAAGTCAAGTTTATAGTGGAGTAAGTTGAAAGTAATTTTATAGATATTTGTGAACGTATACTGTGCACTTTCAAATAAATTATACAATAGTTTTTCAAATTAAAGCATACAGTGGACTTAAAGCATAAGTGAAGTATAATCACTTACAGTGGACTAAGTTTAAAGAGTCTGAATCACCATTTAGGCACAAAAAGTGCAATCACATGACAAGGGTGTGGAGCAGGTTATATGCAAAAATAAACAGAAGAGAAAACAATTCTGTTTATCTACATAATTGCATACATATATCATATAATTATAAACATCAACAAAAATGCCAAAATGTCATTATCTTCTGCAAAATTATGTTTTGTACATAGTACGAATATGTCGCAAAAACCTGTAGCCCATTATTTCGAACATTTCTAAGGTTATGCTATTGTCTGGAGATGCAGCAGAGCGGAAACGTTTGGCACGAAACGTTGTGACTGAGTCTTTAAAGTAAATCATACAGTGGACTTTAAAGTGCAGCATACATTGGATTAAGTGTTAAGTAAACTTTACAATGGAATTTAAAATAAATTATCATAGTACATGTACAGTAGAAATTAAAATATGTCCAGTAAACACTGGAAAGCATTATATACATGTAATATGTGAATTTTGCTTCAAACAATTGTTTGGAATTAAATGTAGCAAAAATTTGTTTTGTTACAAACTGGTTTATTGTTAATTTAAAGTTCATAAATAAAGACAAATCAAAACATCCAATATATTTATTTAAAATTGAAAAATATAATTCTGAATCCAATTTGATGAACACTGGATTGCCAGGTTGCCTGGAGTGTAAAACTTGCACATAAAAGCAGTCTTATTTTCTTAGATGCTCAGATACTTGTCCTTGATGTGTACAGAGTCCCTCAAGCTATAATTATAATGCTTATTGTAGCACAAAAAGATGGCGTGAAGACACAATTGCCACTGTATTAAAGAGAATCGCTCATGTTTTTGGTGGGAAAATAGGCACCACGTGACAAGAGGCATGGAGCTCGCTCTGAGAGAAAATACCATTGGGCTTCGCTGCACTCCAGATAATAGCGTGACCTTAAAATTGTAACAACTTTTCAAAATGCTATTTTTAGCAATAGATGCATATATTGTAAACTGAGCAATTTAACGTAATATAACGACATTTTGACATTTCTGTTGTTGTTTGTAGTCATATAATAAATGTATGCAATTATGTAGATGAACAAGGACAATGTTTTCACTTATTATTATATGCAAATTAATTGTCTTGTGGCTGGCTCCATTGCTTTCGTCACGAGAAATGGTGAGCGATCGTCTTTAATATTTATGAATCTTACTGTTCTTTCGAAGCGGTTACTTAGTCTCTCAATTGCAATGGTTATGTTTATTGATACTAGTGGTTACTAAGTTAAATTTATAATTTCATTTTATAAAAGATTTTAACCTTAGCTAAGATCGCCATCTTAGTAAGACAGCCTTTACTATCGCACCAAGATTGCTTCGTAAAACGATTGTAAATTTTAAGATAAATAACGTAAAATCGATCATAGTTACGATCGCTTTGTAAAACGAACTGGTCTTTGATCAGTGAAAAAAACTGACAAGATGTTAATAATTTTATAATTTTTTTATCGTACAGTATCAAAAGCGCTATGAAAGGATACAGAGATTTCACAAGTTCAATGAACATAAACAGTACATAGGTGAATTTTCATCAAGCCAGTCTTGTAAATTGAATTCTCTTTTGCATCTGGAATCTTTTCACTAACTGCAAGTGCTGGGCACATGTGCTACCAGTATTTAAAATGTTTTTCACCAATCTCAAGTGATACAGACTCTGTGGCAGATGAAAAGAGGAATATTGTGCATACAATCCAAGAAGAATTAGTGGTAAAGCAAATGTATACAGCTGAGGTGATGCTGAATTAGACATGTGAGATGAACAAGTCTCTGAACTAGAAGTAACGTGTCAGTTAATCATCTTCATCCCAGTCCTTGTTTGCCTTCGCTTTAGGTCCTCCAGCTGGCTTGGCCATGATTATCTGCAGAACGAAAGAGGAAGAAAGTAGATTAATTTCTTAGCATCATTTTCCATTATGTTGATGTCTTCACAATTAACTGTGTCATTTTAAACTGAGTCTTTGTATACGCAACATTCATACAGAATTATAAAACTTGTGACATATGAAATGATTTTATTTAAGCTTGATAATAAAATAGTTGCGTGTTTAATATATTCTATATATAACAGTCTATTTATATTTTATAAAATTGGAGCGATGTATAATTATTTATGTATTGTTGAACATAGATACATTTTAACAGAGCCAACAGTTGGTGGCAAAACCTTATTTGTATAAAATCGTATTATTTCTTGATGTGCTTTTCTGTGTTAACAGTTAGGGATTCAACATGTTACAAATCTAACTCTGTCACGTTTTGGGTATGCATTTAGAACGTCTTTGGACAATCAGAATTTCTTGCAGGAAAAAAGTGGAAAACCTAGGTCAATCAAATAGAACGTGACAATTTGATATGCGATATTTTTAACTATGCAAGATTCTAGCCAATGTCTTTCATTTTCCTATTTACATAGTCAATTCAAATTGGCAGAATAAAAATGACAAACATATGTATTTTTTTGTATACCAGGTTTTAGAATCTGGTATTCAAATTTAAAATCTGGTGTCCCCGGGCCACTAAAAATTTCTAACCCTGTTGTTAAAATTTAGGATAGAGAAAACAATCAGCTGAAACCGATACACTAATAAATGATTTACCTGGTCCACTTTGAGTACCGTACATGCAGATGCTGTGGCAAATTTGAGTCCCCAGTGTTTGGATATGTATACATCCAAAATATGCTTTTCCTTGCAATCAGTCACAGCAGCACAATCCCCCTAAAAAACGAAGATAATTTACATTTATCAATACTCGTAATCATTTTTTCAACACTACATTAATGTGAAATATGTTTTGAAAAGCATTTTGCAATGAAATTTCTGGAATAATAAATAGAATATTAAACACGCTAACAAAAAAATCAATATTTTACTTGATAATGGGGCATTTCATGGTATTTGTCACGTCCTTCACAATTGTTTTTCATCATTTGGGTTAGTTAAGACAAAATACTATGTTGTTAGATAATTCAACTGTGAGGAATTTCAATTTGCAGTACAAACAAATTAATGAAATTTGATAATATTTGCATTTATTTACATAACAAAGAGAAACAATCGTGACGGACGTGACAAATACAATGTACCATGAAATGCCCCTCAAACAAGCATCCAGATTGATGTTATAACCCCAAAATTGAATAATTAAAAAATAAACCAAGTCCTTTTCAAGCAGATGATCTAGCACTGAGTTAAATCCCACTATTCTTGTTACACAACTGGCAATCAGCATTTGTGGTGACATAATGCCACTTTTCAATAATTAAATACTTTTTACTACTAAACACAAAATGAAAACATTTATTTATAAACTAGAATGAAAATTTCCAACATCAATAGGTATCATTGATTGTACACCCAATTGAAAAACATTCAGATATCACAACACACTGGGCATAAGCATTAATCTTTATCATTTGAAAGACATACATGTATATGCATGTGATGTGTGTTTGGTGTCACTGTGTCTCAGCATTCAGTCTGTATTTATAAATACTATAATAAAAGTCTCATTTCTGTGTATATATACCAAACCAGCAGGATTGCATGCAGCTAACTGCACCAACTTTCCACATCACATATTTTTGTGGCTGGTCTGATGTGCTTTTGATGACCATGTTGGCGACAACTGATCACTGCTCCGGCTCAGTTTCTGCATAGTAATGGAACAAAACGTTCCCTACCATTCCCAGTTATGATGAATTATAAATATCAAAACTGACATAGTTACTTGGGCATGATGTAGAAATCTGAACATATAATCAATTGCAGAACGCATATCAACTCCATCAAAATAAAGCCTTTTTTGTCATGAAATTCCAATAATTTTATATCTCCCTTAAATTATATTAAGATAGATCCTTCAATAGTTAGTTGTGAATTACATGTATTAATGTTTTTATTGTTTTGTGCTGGAGGAAGGCAAGGAAGATGGCAAAGTGACATAAGATTCACAATAAAAGTTTCAGAGATGAGTTCTTTTGTATATGGGGGAGCGGAACGTAGCTCAGAGGAAGAGTGCCCGCCTATGGTGGGATGGGTCGAGAGATCGATCCTCCACAACGCAAAACATTTTTATGGGCTATTTTCCATTCCAGCCAGTGAAACACATCTGGTTTATCAAATTTCGTGTTGTGTGCTATTCTGTCTATGGGATAGTGCACATAAAAGACCCCTTGCTGTTTTTCAGAGTAGCCCATGAAGCGGGGACAGTGTGTTTCCTCTGAGACCATGTGTCAATATAACCATGCGTCTGATGTCCAATAATCGCTGATTTATAATCGATGCGTTTCAAGTGGCATCGTTAAAAAAAATTAATTTACTTTTGTATATGGTTGGAGCATGGTGTAGCAGTGCAAGAGCGTTTGCCTGAGGCTCCATGGGTAGAAGGATCTATCCTCCTTAGGTGTTCTGCTGGGGGTGAGGTAGGCAAGGAAGATGACAAAGTGACATCAGATTCACAATAAAAGTTTATTACATCTCTCTTGAAAGTTGTGGAAATGTTCCATGATTCTTTGAATACCGGTATATGCCTAAATTACCATTGCATCCCTGTTGTATTTTGGCATGTAGTGTACATTCCACGTTGCATATTCATACATGTACGTGGTGAATATTTCCAAAAATGAAGATATAGCACTGTTTTGATCATAAATATGTTGTTTACTCAAACAAATAAACATGTTCGCAAAACTAATCAACCAGTGGTGAAACTCCAGATTTATGGACATAAAATTTGTGAACCGTCCTAATTTTGGAAAACAAAATTCAGGAATTACGATGACATGCCCATATGTCCATGGCTAACTTGCCAGCTACGTAATTTATGTATTCATCATGATCCATTTTAACATTAATTAATGGAAACGAGGATCTTCCAAACCCCTTTTGGATCATGTGCTGTGCTCTATGCTTTTCTTTGGCTAGTGAATCATTATTTCACAAGCCAAGTCAGACAATGTACTCACCTATATATACTGTCAATATCTTTCAGACAGTATAAGTTGCACTTAGCACTAAGGATACTGTCTGATATTTAAAGCTACTTACACACTATGGAGAGACGTCAAATCATTGAAAGTTCCTTCTGGTATTGTGTTGATACGATTGTACGATAGAGATCTGGAAAAAAGAAAAGAAATAATAAACAAGATTTGCACACTATTACTGTCTGAATATACCAAACAAACAAACAAAAACTTTATTTCTAAATAGATGTATGATCGAGGAGTTGAAGAGATGGGATTGAAGAGGAATTTTTCACAACCCAATTATAATTTTACGTGTATTCAGGCATTCTGTGGTACCGAACGTAGGTCCCTATCGTAAAAAGCAAATGCCACTGAAAATTACCATTGTCTTGGTTAAACTTTTTTTTTTTAAATAATTTGGTTTAAAAATATTTGTCTTTTTAATTTTGTTCTCAATCACGATTAAAAATGATTTTGCCAAGTGAAAAATCTTGAATATTTTCCTGCATACCTATTATTATACATGTATAATATGTGGTCTCAAACCACAGTTACTACATCGGCACTGTGTGTCTTGGTGAGCTATGAACCGTCAATTAGATAATAAGCCCACACACACAAAAATTTAACATGTACATGATCTACTTGAATAAACAACTTTAACTTGATGAGCAAGATTGTTAGTAAAATGCTGTGTTTCACTGCAGTGTTTCATGATCAATGTTTGTTTATATAGTGCAATGTTTGTTTATATAGTGCATTTTTTAAAATGTAAGTAAAGATATTAGATTTAAGCATATAAGAAAAATAATCAATCACCATGCAATGCAGTGTGTGATAAAAACAGGGACATTCCAATCATCAAGCTATAGAGTTTTATCTGAAAGGTGTCTACAAGGTTCAGTTCATATACATTTACAATGTCTAGTTGTATTTCATGGTAGGAATGTCCTCGTTTTGTTCCTACACTAGTGAGAGATTCTGTCCGTCAGATTAGTTATGTCAGTATACAGTAACTCTAAAAATATACAGTTGAATCTCGTTCGCTCGAACACCGTCGGTGCTCATGAAACTGTTCGACCCATCGGGTAGTTCGACCCAAGCATTCGGT
>JAULBR010098758.1:0-11429 GCA_032355825.1 Melanodrymia aurantiaca
TGCTACTTATCAATTTGGAGTAGCGGGTTTCCTCTCTCATACTAACACTAACTTCTGTCCTGGACAGGCAGTCGAGGGAGCTGGACTGCGTGACCATGACAGACGTGCTTGAACCTTAATTGGATATACATGTAAGGACGTAAATAAGATATAACTACAATGTAACTAACTTCATGAAAGCATTGCTCCCGTCCTGCATGTTGCTTTCTTTTGCATGCTAATTGTCAATATGTGTGACTTTCAACAAGTTGCCATTTTATTGGAGCAATATTCGCCAATATGCCTTATCTACTTAACCCAATAGGCGTAAATAACAGAGATCCTCGAATATTCCGTTAATTAGTTTGTATTTATACTAAATCATTGTAGATAAAGGTTCAACTATTCAAAAACGCTTTGGATTTACATATTATTATGCTAATATTGCATGCGCACAATCCTAAGTTTTAAGACAGATGTCACCATAAGAGCTCATCTAATGCTATTTGTAACATAATTCTGGGCAATAGAGTATTTTTATTTATTGAAGTTAACATATACACTGTAGTTACATTTTATTACTTACAATATCAATATGTGTATATCCTGTGAATTTGCTTAGTATGGTCCTTGGAATTTTGTCTACAATAATTTAGTACGATACAAATTATTCCTGATACAAGTAGTATAACAATTCAGATAACTAGAAACACGGTATATATATATATATTTTTTTTTTTACTGTTATTGTAATTTGTATGCAATAAGATGTAAGTAAATGTTAATTTTTATAATAAGAATGTCTCTATTAGCCAGAAACCTGTTACAAAGAGAATTCAATGCGGACATACAATGGCATCCATCTTCAAACTCGTAACTAGGTCTTTAATCATCATTTACAACTTTATTAGTTAACACCAAACTGACGCACGCGTGGACCTGGTTGACTTCGTACAACAATTTAGGTTTCCTAAACGACGTGTACCGCGTGGTAAAGTGAAACCCGTTGGGTTTTGCTGTGCACATTAATACAGTCGCTATGTACATCTGGTAAATATCAAATCTAGCTGAAGTAAGATAGCTTAACATCATACAATGCGGCAAAACGTCTGTAGCAACGAATAGCCAATGACCAACACTTGGTACTTAGATTTATCTGTTTCTTTTCATTTGGATCCCTATCCTTTTCAATTGCATCGTTCATTTCATACACTGCAAAAACATTTAAAATATATATCATCTTTATAATTATATATATATTATAATGTATTATATTAGCGGTTATAACACTGGTTAATTTACTATTATAATACTCGGATATGGACACAGTGTTTATCCCGAATAAGTGACAACCATTTATGCCATTTTGATGTGATGTTTCCTGGTTGTAAGTTGAGAGGCTGTATGAACTATTCCACTCTGTACAAACTTGCATATTTAGTCTACATGATAAAGTGTACATAAAACCAAAAATTGTGTGTTTAACGACACCACTGGAGCACATTGATTAGTAACTAGCGGCTATTGGATGTGAGGCATACGGTTGTATCGACACATTGTATCAAAAGACCACGCTGTCGCCACATAGGATGGATACTCTTACCGAATAACAACAAGGTAGGCCTGTTATAACATGTTTTGTCCCGTTCTAACCCGTGATACACCAGTGGATTTGTATGTGCTATTCCGTTTGTCTGGAATGCATATACAATACATTAGCCCTTGCTGCTACTGGAAAAAGAATAGCGTATGCAGAGTGGTGGTGGTGGTGAGTTTCTGAAACCATCATTCTGTCGAAAACATCATTTTCTTGATATCCAATGATTAAAAAATCAATGTGCTCCAGCGGTGTCATGAAAAAAATAAGTTTTTTAAAAACAAACTTTATCTTCATCTTTAACATGTCATCCATGGAACACACTGGAAACAGTATAGTAATATTAACCAATCAGATCTTTGTTCTTGTCATTTGCTGAAATGATGACCTATTTTGACCTATTTTGAAACAAACGCTACGTCTTACAGATTGGAATAATTAACAGTCGGCGCTATGTTTAGCTGGCGACGTTGTGGCACGTAAGCGGTACATTCAATACGATAAAAAGACTTCTGACTCAGTTTTATGCGTTCCTAAACAAATTATCTTAGGATTATCTTGCCGCCAGAACGAATCGACATTGCCAGTTATAATGCTGCATTGTATCATGTTTAATGCTTTATCAAGGCTGCGTGTCTCGATAAAGCCAGACGAGCCAAGGGTCTGAGTAATAAACTTGGTGTAGATAAACCAATTGTCGTTGAAGATTTGGTTACTAAATAATTATGTGACGTTACTAATTTTGATGTCGTATGCCATTTTGCAAACATAACGTTATAATCGTCAGTAGCTTTTGTTCCACGCGAAAGTAAAACGTTTCAATCATGTTTAGTCCTCCAGTTTGCTAAGCATAATGGGAGTACACTAAAGCATTATCTCTATCTACTCTTCATAACAGTAAACACTGAAAAAATAGTCTATTTAATTTCGTCGGCCATATTACAAGACATACATACTATTTAAAATAAAATATGAACGGACGGGATCTTGTCTCTATAGAGTATAGATCCCCTTCAAAACATTATATGTGTGGACATAATTATTTGTCTATTATGGAAACACTTTGCGAGTTTTATCTGTTGACTATATATATATATATATGGAAATTACAAACCGGATGTGATCTAATAGCCGATAATTAATTAAGACATGCGCTGCAGTAGTGATTTTGTTATACAAATAAACTTTATATTACCGGTAGTTAACCATGGTTCGATTTCTGAATCATATCATTGGATGCACAAACATTTGCATGTGCGAATCAGATTAGGTTTTACCGTTAGCAGAAAGGACGGTGACCTTCAGAATCTTATGTTACCGATTGCCAGTACTGTTATTCGCGCTGACAAAACTGTTCCCCATCATACACAGTTGTAATGGCTATCATCTGTTTTCTATCAGTTAATTTATCCCTGTTAATAGATTTCGACAAGAGTACATTATTGTTATTAGTCCGCTATGACGTGACATCGCACATGGGAGATAACCAGTTTTCACTAGATAGCGCTAGTAGTGAATACAACTTGATGTCAAAATAATATAAATGCCAGTGCACATTAGCAAATAATGGAGGTGTGCGTTTGGTTGGGATGGTGGGTGTTTTTTTGAAATTTTAAAGACCAGTTATTTTAATATTTGAGTGGTTAAATATTCTAACCACGTCTTTGTACCACTATTATATCATTGTATATACCATATTTTGACACCCAATAGCCGAACTCTTTTTTTCGTGCTGGCGTTTTGTTAAATTTTACTTAATTCATTGGATGCCAAACACACGGTTATGTCGACACGTGGTCTTACAAAAAACACGCTGATTTTACCTATTAACAACATGGATTCTCAATTACCTATTAACAACATGGATTCTCAATTACCTATTAACAACATGGATTCTCAATATGCCATATACATGATGTCACACACCACGACCTTTTATAAACCAGTCTTGGATCACTAGTTGAAAAGGAAAATATCTCAACGGTTCCACTGACGAGGATCGACCCTTCGACCTCTTAAACCTATTAGGCAGACACTCTTGCACTTAGCTACGTACCGCTCCCTAACGTTTTCTACACAATGTATGTTTTTCATTTTCGCTTAACCGTGTACTAAAATTAATTCAAGCTTCATTCATGCTGGTGTTTTTGACATCCAGCTATGACCAGATGTAGATGGCGTAATACATGATACGCCACTATTCAGAACTGCGTATTATAGCTTGTTCACTTTAAACGTAACAAGTGTAAGCGATTACGTCCCACTATCAAGCAGACTGCACCCTAGAGTGGCGTGCTATCAGATTTCCTGTCTACCATGACTAAATCTTACGGAATTCTTGCACTGGGACACGTGGGCAATATGAATACCGGTAAACCAGTGACATGTTGCAGCCGTTGTAGAATTAAACCCTGCGTCCAACAGAACGAGATTTCACCGTCGTTGGCTAGACCGGTGTTTGCATCCAACATTAAATGAATGTGATGTGATAGTACACGATCGGTACCCGTTGTAGAATTAAACCCTGCGTCCAACAGAACGAGATTTCACCGTCGTTGGCTAGACCGGTGTTTGCATCTAACATTAAATGAATGTGATGTGATAGTACACGATCGGTACCAGTCAAATTGTTGGCAAGCGCAGGATTCGTTATTACTATGGATCCTTGAGCATTGTGTAACAAGGTCACGGTTTCCCTTCCAGACTCATGTTGCATTGGCTGTTTTAAGTGGGGTTACATTTGGAGCGGCGTTTGCAAGGCATTGTTAGTGTGATATGTACCATATGTTGGGTCGATGAGTAGAAACCCATTCTGTTACTCAGAAACGGGGTCATAGGAATACTGCAAGAGGTCATAGCACATACCAGATATATCAGTGATTTCCTTTTAGCAAAATACGAGCATTGTACTATAGTTAAATAATAATTATAATATCCTGAATATGTAACGTATGTACATATATATTTCCGTATAACCCTGCATTTATTTTTAAATTAATTGATTTTTGCAGAGAGTAAAATGAAAATTATAAAATATAATACTATAATAATAGAATATAACTTTAACGAGACTGGTGGAAACTTTTAAATCGTTTCATGGTAGTCATTCACAGACGATTTCATGACATGACGCATCATTAACAGGGCACAGAAGATGTCTGATGCAATACCATAGTTAAGTTTGTTAAGTTCCCTCGAATCGGCAATTCGCAGAGATACGCATTACATTTTGGCTATGTCAACATTTGTTTTACGTTTAAGTTGTTAACTGCTTAGTTGTTATATCATTAGATGGCATGTGATCTATTTCAAATTAGTAAATAGCTTATTGTTGTGCTATTTAGTTCGTCAATGTGCGAAACGAGCACGGTGGGTGGTCTCTGTGTTAGTGTATACATGTAACACCTTTACTAAAGGTGAGTATTCGTAAAAAGCAACTGGATACCTATCCCGGCTTCTCGCTCAGTCTATTGTCTTTATATCTTTAGGGAATACCGAGGAATCCTGGCTCGAAGCCAAATCCCATAGATACTATATATCACGTTTGCGGAGAGAAAAAATTCAGTCAAGAACAGAGATTATGTGTTTAATGAATCAACTAATAATACATTGAAACTAGCTAATAGTTGTGAGAGAGAAAGATATTGAAACGGCTATTCACGAATGTTATTTTATGTTCTCGATCAGCCTAAATCTTGGTATGTTACTCAAAAGAATGTGTGGTCTCGTTTTAGACTTGTTGAACTCTGGCATCAGCTACCAGTACTGTATCGTTCAACATGTTTTGCTGTTGTTTATACATCTATTTTTTTGGTTTTGTACAACAAACTAATGTTTTTTTACGTTGTTTAATTGAAGTGTCATGTTCTCTTTTCGCCTTTGGTGATTCGTGAATACAGGCCATGTCTACTTTGTCGCAAAATCTTCTAGACTGGAATGTGCAGAGATACGGGTTTTTTTTTATGTCATAATATTATACGTATTTAGCGAAGTCACTGTTTTGTTGTTTAGATTGTTTCTTGCACTGGAAACATCTTTATCTGTAATCGTCTTGCCGTCCTACTTGACATCCCAGTCCTTGTCTCCAATCGCCATCATTCCTCTTCATTCCCCTTCATTCCCATCATTCCACTGCAGCTGTTCCTGCTGTGAGGCTAGCCTCCATACTTCAACGTCATCGTTGGTTACTTCTGGAATTTGAGACGCGTTTCTTAATAATATTACTGACATGTTATACAATTTCATCCCGTGTTGTTTCGTCCACTGTTCAAATCATGTGTTTGTAAAATGTATTGAACTTAATAGTAATAATACTGTGTGGTATATCAATCCATACACTATCTAGGTCAAATGTAATTCTGTTAATTGAAAAGCAATCCATTTTCAGAAATATATTATGTATTTTGACGTCATAAACCATTGCGAATTTCAGTACATATAAACTGACTGCAAAATATAAAATAATATAGTATAACTATTATTCAACCTAGATGACATCTTGAGGTTTTTCATTTCTTGACATACTGACGGATGCGTAACTGAGACTATATCTCTTCTTTACGTTCTCCGACTATAGTACTTCTAATAATTTTGATCGTACGATGAAGAGCATCGTCCTCTCTAGGTCATCCTTGTTGCCATAATTATAGTTTGGTCGCAAGAGATTCTTGGTGAGGCCAGATCTCCTCCCTGGTCTTCTGCTGCTGCGGACGTCTCTAAGATAACGTATAATTATATACTAGTATTATATTTAGCACCTGATTACCGTTCTTGGGAGACCGGAGTTTCCTTTAAACTTACAAATGAATTGACTTCAGTTTATGTCTTAGCGGTAATTTCGCATAGCCAATGTATAATGATTTATAGCCGAATTGACCTTGCTCTGTGTTTATGTTGATGTTTCTAAGTATGCAAACAGGTTTGTCAGTTCTCCTTTTATCTGGCGTGTCTGATGGGTGGCACTATACCAGACTGTACGCAGCCAAGCTCAGCCTTCAGGTGTTTCCATCGCCAGTGATTGATATACCAATGTGATATCTTGTCATTATAGGTTGGAGCAACTATCCTAATTATTCCACGTTTACTCTTATCACCAGATCTGCTCAACACTTTCTCTAATCAACACAATGTGTCAGATAATAGATCAGGTCAACTCTCTAACAAAGACAGGAGCGAGGGGTAGCTCAGCGGTAGAGCGTTCGCCCGTGACTCGATAGGTCGAACGATCTATCCCTATAAAAAGGGATCCGTTGGATTATTTTCCGTTCCAACCACTGGTCCACGATTGGTCTGTCAAAGGTCGTGGTTTGTGTTATCCTGTATATGGGAAAGTGCAAAAAAAGAAAGATTCCTTGCTGTTATTCGAAGAAGAATAGCATATGTAGGAGCAGCGGGTTTCCTCTGTGACCAAGACTTAGTATCGTTAAAAAACCAACTTTATGTTTTATTTAACTAACATGCGGGCGGCTGGGCTCGTTGTGGATTTCAGATTTTATTTGTCAACATATTGAGTATAAAGAATTTAAACTGGAATCAAACAAGGGCGAATTCTGACACCATTGTTTTTACTGACGCACCTTGAACTACTGGGAGCATTTTTTGCCAAATATTTAATAACCTGAACTACTATTCCCCACCTTTCTTCACCGAGAAAATGGAAATCCCGGATCCTTTTGATACAGGAATATCTGGGTCAGGACTGGAGCTAGCCCTAGGAAACACCAAAGTCATTAGAACCGCTCATTGTCCTCTATATCTAATAATGTCAGTGTTTTAAAGATGAGTAGATTCGGTGTAAAATAAATTAATGAAGTCCGTAGGAATCTAGGTCAGAAACAATGTATAACGCATTCAGACCTACATATCTAGGATTCTTAGTGACAGTCTAAACCATACTTGTATAAATCAGATAGTTTTATTACGTCTTTTTCTTAGATTCCTACCGGGTTTTTATTACTTTTATACCGGCTTGTTGGTTTTTCATTTGCTTCTGATATACCATTTGTTAAGCTGCCTGGAAAAGCGTCCAAAAGACCAGAATGGAAGGTTTTTCTTTCTTTTTCTGTGCAAAACGATTTGCTAGCATGAATGATGATGATGATATCAAAAGTGGTGCAAAAGTTGGTTTGTTTATCGATACCGCTGGAGTATATGGATCAAAACTCATCTTCTATTGGATGTCCATGTCGTTGTCTTGAGCCCGGTGGTGTAACCAATTTCAAGTTCTTTATTTGCTTTAAGTTAAAAAACTTATCATACGGTTTTGTCGATATAATTTTAGTCTCAGAAGCTATCGCCACATAGGCTACTCTCACCAATTGCTAGAAAGTGAGTTTTGCCAGTATTGCGCACACCACATGTTTTGATGCACCAGCCATAGATCACTGGTTGAAACGGAAAACTAGTCTAACAAGTCTACTGGGGTGGATCAATGTTTGTACCTTACGCTCCTCAAATGGGCGCTCTTGAGCTGAATTACATCCACCTATAGGATTGGAGGTCCTGGGGCTGGTTTAATGAGCCTTGCTTAACGCAATGATAGCGTAACGTCTTCCTAACGATTGCGCTGTCACAGTTGTGTGTATCGATACAAGTTATAGCTACGACGTTTTGCGGCCACGATACTTAAATTGACCGGTGTGACCGCTTTAGTGTCCTCAAGTATTATTATTTACGTAATCGTAGTGTCATGTCATAGCTAAGGCAGTTGTAAATGACCGTATAACCTCTCCATTAAACCCGCCCCTGGTATCATCACTTCTTTCGCTGTGATTCGTACATACCATCTCTACTTTGTAGAAATATCCCTTCGACTCTGTCTTGTGCATATATACGCATTTGGCCATGTCAGTGTGTTGTCATTTATATTTCTATAAGTATTACTTAACAAAATAGTTTTGTTAAAAACCCACACACGACCAAATGGTATCTCTGCACACGGCTGAGTCGGATGAATAATTATTACGTGTCGACTTTACGTAATATCTCGTCCACTCTGCTTTGTGCAGAGATATGTTTTTGGATCATTACGTTTTAAACTTTTTTGTCTTTTAGATTTCTTTTCAGTAGGATTTCTTTCTGGCTCATCTTCTCTTAAAAGAACTGTCAGTGCGCGTGCGCGCCAGTAAGTGGATGATGTGTTCTCCTTCAGGGAAGTCGATACGTTATAAATAGCCTACTTTCACCCCCATTGGACAGAGACAACACAAACATGATTGCATCATTAACATTTCATATCGCAAATGAGATTAGGTTGCTTTTAGAAGCATTTAAGAGTAGATTAAAATGTCCTGGGAAGACAAAAAATAGCAAAAGAAAATGGGTCAGAAGCATTAATTATTAATGTGTTCGCGAATACATGACGTGATTTCAGTGTAGAGTATTGAATGCAACACAAAAACAGCTGCTTGAATTTCACCGGTAAATATGGGCGGAATGAGTTATTAAGCAATACCATTGGGAACGCAGAAGAAGAAGAAGAAGAAGAAGAAGAAGAAGAAGAAGAAGAAGAAGAAACAATACCACATTACTTCTGATACTTATAAAGGAAATAACTGTCCTAGTGGTCCTAATTATATTCACCCCTGCAATTAACTGCGGCCATCGGCAATGCCGCAGTGAGTTCCGCGGGTTTTTCGATTCTCCACGGCATTTTTGTTTTTTTTGGCGTGGAAACATAAACAAAAATTAATAAAAAAAATTAAATTATTTTTTCTTCTTCGGAATTGTTATTAACCCCAATTAAATTTCATCCAAGTCTCAAATGTTTGAAAACCATACATAGCATTAAACAATTCAAGCTTGATTGAGATTTGAAAAACATGTTACCAGCAAAATTGCCGTGGAAAATTCCGTGGATACTGTTTTTCTTAATACAATGTGTGTGTGTATCAAACTGTTATTCAATGATGCTTACCGTCAAAGATGTTCTAATCATTAATTAAAATGCATCGATAAAACGTTTCTAGCTCGACAACTCCTACGTAACTCGATTGAGACACGTGGCAACAAATTGGACATTTTCATTGCGTTCGTTTCCTTCTAGAAAGCTTTAGTTGGAGAGATGTTGAATAAAACTGGATATTGAACGTCACCTGATCAAAGACTTGGTGGCTATAGTCGACATCGTCCCGTAATTTGATCTGTGTCGAAGATTTGATCAATTCCAGCCACCGCTTGTTACTTCTGTCAGCGACACTTCTTACATACTTTAAACACGTCAAGCAAATCAAGTGAAGAAGCCAGTGCGATTTCAACCTTCTGCACCGGAATCCGTGGCGCAGTGGTTAACGCATCGAGCTTCAGTCTGGTACGTACTGGGTTCGAATCCAATTCGTGGCATATGGAAGTTTTAATCCCAGTACCGGTGTAATAGGAATAGAAGTCCGTAGGAATATAGGTCTGACACAGTGTATAATGCTATAGGACCTACATATACATACCCAGGAATCCTAGTCCAGATCAGACTTATAAAACAAATAGTTTTATTACTCTTTTTCTTACATTAACTCTAGGACTTGTAGGTAATAACTAGTTTTATTAATTAGACTATTTGTTTCATTCCGTAAAGATTTATTTTATTATTTAATCCATTTTGTTATGATATAACCTGACTTGCATTCCTGTAGGACTTGCGTTCCTTTTACACCGGTTTCACAAAACATAATAAGTCTAGTTTACGACTATACATGTAGTTGTAGACGTAAACGTAAGTATAGAAATTTCAATCGCTAACTGTTAAGTGATACGACTATATTGTTAGTAGCTGAGACGTCAAGGGTTTTTGGTCATTTGTGTCGTATTTACCCGATTATGCTATTCATTCTTGGACACAAGTATGTGTTTAATTATATTTTGGAAAACACTTTTTGTCACATATTTACGTTTACGACCACAACTAGTCGTAAATGCATTGTGAAACAGGCTTCTGGTTGACTACATTATAGCGAGGAGCGGGACGTAGCTCAGAAGTAGAATGTCTGCCTGTGGCGGGATGGGTCGAGAGATCAATCCTCCACAGTGCAAAACATTTTTATCGGCTATTTTCCGTTCCAGCCAGTGAAACACATCTGGTTGATCAAATTCCGTGTTGTGTGTTATTCTGTCTATGGGATAGTGCACATAAAAAACACCTTGCTATTTTTCGGTAAGAGTAGCCAGCCCATGATTCGGCTACAGCGGGTACCGCCCCACCCCCAACCACCCCTTAAAAAAATATAATTAAGAAAGAAAAAAAAATATATAAAATAACACAAATCGCCCCGAATTCCCTCTAGGGCGTAATTTAACAGCCTTGCGTTCAATAGCACGAGCGTTTTACTACCGACACAAACAATTTGACTGGTACCGACCGTGTACTATCATATCACATTAATTTATATTATAATAGATGTAAACATCGGTGTCTATTAGAGGAAATTACCCAGAATACGTGCTTACATCCAATTAACGTTCAATCGCGTCTGTCATGATTAGCAAGTCCAACTACCTCGACTGCCTATACCCAGGATCCGAGTTAGTGTTAGTATGGCTGAGGAAACCCGCTACTTTTGATAAATAGCAAGATATTTTTTACATGTACTTTCCCCACAGACATGACCGTACATACAACGGCCCTTGTTGAACCAGTTGTGGACACTGGTCGGTGTAAGTAGAAGTACACCTACCCATTGACAGCTGCACACTGAATGTTTGTAAATCACCTCTACAACATGTATGTATCACCGTGTTGTGATCTGAGTGTAATAAATAGAGATTATTATACGAGCGGGTGTGTTGTACTGATTTTACGAAACGAGTGTCAGGATTCTTGTATTGCCCGAGCGAGAGCGAGGGTAATACATGCATCCTGGCA
>JAULBR010098769.1:0-11425 GCA_032355825.1 Melanodrymia aurantiaca
TAAATGCAATATTGTTGTGAAGTGGACAAATTAGTCGATTTTATTGTAAACTGCACTCATTTTATTCATACCAAGTTATTTTATTATCATTTTAATACTATTAATACTTAAATAACCGTTAAAAGGGGCTACGATTCATGTTACCTTTAAAGGCCATCCTTATTGTTTAAGAATTATGAACCCTGGTAAGTTTTAAATGGTCTTCTGTTAAAAATACTGCAGATAATGAGAATGTTGTTTAATGTATGTTAACGGTTCAAGATACATACCATAAGAGCTATGTGCAACTCTCCATGTTTGTCCACCATTCTATATCTATGAGGTGGGTGGAAGGAAAACAGGTACAATTCTAACTCAATATTTTATTACGTTATTGTTAAGATGTCATAAAAAACAAAGTAAAACATTCTACGGTTTGAAAGCTAAATAATATGGGTAGGACTACTAGTGCAGTTAAGATAAAACAAAAGCGCAGAAAATCACAGCATGTGTGTTGACAAATAAAAACGACGAATGTGTAGTTGTATCTCCTGTATCACCGGGGAGTTATTAAACGTTGATGAATTTAATATCACACTAAAAGTGACCAATTCTATAACCTATGGACAAATATGATTTGGTGGCGACTAAAATGACAATTTGATATCAAGTCGCATTACCATGTGACATTAACTTCCAACCGACCTCATGCAATATTGTGGAAATATCTGCACTTGTGCAGATTCTTAATCAAATAAATTTTCTGCCAAATTAAGACAATATGTATAACTCAAACAAAGCAATCCAAATTATTAACTTAAACTGTTTAATGCATGCAAACAACCTAACTTATTTCAGTTCCAAGTACAAACCTCTGACCACGATAATTGTCTTCAGTCTCTTTAAGAAGAATATATTGATTAATGTACACTAGTTAACTTGACATTAAAACAAATGACATCAAGATAGTAAATTTTGATTGCTGTAAATATAAAATGGAACTGATCGTATTCCCTTTCAAGATGCATTGCTGTTGCTATTCAGAGCTAAACTATATTAAGACTGCATTGCTTGATAACTGAACATTATTAAAAAATAGCCATTTCAACTTATAAAGGCTATTAATAAATCCTCAAATCAATATTTTTTATTCCAGTTCAATAATAAGATTATTGATACAAAGAAAAAGTTTAATTATATTAAATGTCGCTAGCAGCATAACTTAAGCACAACAAAAGTAAAGTTTTTAGGATTATATTCATAATTCTAGTTCAATGAAGCTTATAATGACTATGCCCACCCTATTAATTAGTGACCACTATGTAGATATGAATATCTGTGTTTTGTATGGAAACTCAGAAAGCAGACAACTGCCTACCTCCTTCGCTTCAAATTCCATATTTTCCAAAGATGTCTTCAAGTCCCCGTCTATATCGTCATTGCCATTATTTGATGTTGGCGAGTTGCCACGTATTGTTGACGAGTCACAAGTTGTTGATAATGTTCTAAACTATAAAACAAATTATACATTTAGCTCTAGTATATATACTCTCTACTTTTGTCAGTTTGTACTAAGGTTTATTTTTAAAGTTGTGTACACACAGGGAAAGGATTCTTGACATTTATAGGTTATGGAAAAGCTACAACAGTACTGCTGACACTTGTTTCAGTCATTCATAAAGTCCAAACAAAGTTGTTTCATTTTATATATGACACAATTACAGCAGATCGATTAATATTATTCGGCTATTGATTGCCAAACACATGGTTATTTGATCACATAGGCTACTCTTTTTTTATTGCGAGCAAGCGATCTTTAATATGCACTTTTTCAGACAAAATAACATATAGCAGTTTTTGATGTACCAACGGAGGACCACTGATTGGAATGGGAAAACCCAAAACACCTACTGAGGAGGATCAATCCATAAACAGATGCTCTACGACTAAGATAGATCTCACTCCTCTAAGTCAAAACAAATGGGACACTGTTCATCTACCTTACAGTTATTCTACTTACTGGGGAAAAAACAACCGTAACAGGTCAAATTAAAATCTAACTTGGAAGGCTACTTGTGCTAGATTTTTGTCATTCACAATTAATTTTAACAAATTTATCACATTCTGGTTAATGTAATGGATCAAAAAAATCTATTATGCAAACATGAGATTTTATCACATAATACATTTTTTATTACAAAATAAGTCCGAGTGATGTAACGTCAATTTCTCTGAATGTAGAAATACTACTGCACAAATGCTACAACACTAGCCATACTTAACAGAATTGAATTTTAATCTACAACCCAGGACATGTTAGATACTAGTAATGAATGTTTTGTTTTATCACACTTTTCATAACAGAACTAAATTTAATTTTTAGTGTGTACGACTCAATTAAATGTTTTTAATTATTATTTCTATTTTCAGTTTTTACTTATGTTTCTACTAGTAGTCTTTGATTCTTCTTGATTATGTGGCAATTGTGGAGAGATTACATAAGATAACTGGTTTTTTAAAAAGCAGGGATTTTCATTGGCTGTGCATCATGCATGGAATACTTTATTACAGAAAGTTGCTAAAATCATTCAATACAAGATGCCAGAAACAATTTTGTTGATTCAACTTTTAAAAGTCTGGCTGCAAAGTCAAAATGTTTAAACATTTTGAGTTGTGAGATAGCAAAAACAAACCGAAGTGAAAAACAATGAACAAGATGCTAATTAAAACAGAAAAAAATGTCAAGGCAATTCAAAGGAAAAAGATTTCTACTAATCCTAGCTGAGAATTTTCATTTTAAAATATCCTTTGGACAATTGGCAGTCATTATTGTGAACATATCCTTTCATAATATCAAAATTTTCCCAGGGGAGCATGACTTATGACTAACCACTGAGCTAGATTCCACTCCAAAAGACAGGAGCCTGGGACCAGTTGCATAAACATTTCTTAAGATTTTGCATTGCCCTTTCTACTACTCTTTAATTCCAGTCAGACATATAATTTGTCTTAAGGCTATTCTAAGATTTGATAAACAAAATCTTTTCTTTCGAGATAAAAGCTTCATTTGAACAGTAAAAAGAGACATCAAAAATATAATGCATTCCCCTACCCCGGCCAAAACAAAAACCCTGCTAAATGTTTGGCAGACAATGAAAATTACATGTCTAACAATTTCAAACTTATTCCATCCTCAATGATATGCGAGTCAAAAACAAAATAGTACATTCTGTAAATTACATTTTTATGTCAAAACCTTTTTCAATAATGTTGTGTTCTACAAACGAGACTTAATTAAATAAAAAGAACAATCATAGCAGCTAAATTAATAACACAACATGCCAAAAAAAGGTTGCTGTATTATTGTAAACTTACTTGGGGGTTATCTTTTGCTAAAGTATGTATTTTATTCCAGGCTTCGTCCCTTTCTTTTGTTTTCTCTTTTTCCCTGCAACAATAAAAGCAAGAATGTTATGAGAAGAACAATATAGAATAATCTTCTGCTTAAATAAAAGCTTGAGATAGAACTCAGACTCAGAGCCATTGTCCTCCCTGTGTCTGTGGAAGTTGTTTTTTTTGCTACACAATAACTTTCTTCTTGGAAGTAAGACAAACATGTTTAAACGGTCTAATAAACATACTTTGGGTAACAGCTTCATGTAACCCAGCACCATAATTATAATGTATTTGTTCCGTTTGGATTTCGAGCAGCACTGAGACAACTGATGTTCTTAATGCAAGTGTAGTCTAGATAATCCAACATTAACGCCGTAAATATAAATTTATATATTTATCCCAGTAAAAAGATATATTTTCTGCCATAGTTCACCTAAAATGTTCCCATTCAAATTTTTATAACCTAAATCACATTTTTTCTGGAAGAGTTTGGTCTTAGTTAATAATTTGAACTTAAAATTTGGGTTAATTCCACAATATCAAGAATGGGTTGGCATCTATGATTTAATTATGGAATGTAGAACATTATGCCATATGTATATGACACAACTGTACAAGGATTGGTTACTCCTTACTTTTGCCGCTCAGCTTTGTACTGTTGTGTACAATCATCAAAAAGCTTCTGATTCATTTCCATAAATAATTTGAGTGCATTATAGATGAGTCCATGTATCGTTCTGAAATAAATAAGATGCAACAAAGTGAAACAAATTTTGCCACAAGATTGAACAAACTCAATGATACAGATCTAAAACAAAAACATATCAAGGCGTATTACACAAAATAACTAAAATCAACAATGATGCCAAAATAAATATATTTTGAAGAATTAGTCATTTTGTTTTTTTCTATTAATAAATCTATAACCATAAGTTCGATAATTGTATGCATGTTTGCCAGGATAAAAGAATTTCAAAAAGTAGCAATAACGGAGAACTGCACCTAAATTCTGTAAGAAATCTTCAGAGCTAGAGGTGGTAACCTGGGGGTGGTATTGTTGATTGAACAGCTAACTTGGACAGGGTTTGTTATAATAAATAGCAACATTGTTACCATGGCAACACCATAGCACGTTCATCCTGTTTTATGCATATGAACTACGAGAAGTCTGAACCATAATCATAGTACTTGTTCTTGTGAGAACTTTTTTCATAATTATGCTCATAACTTAGCCTCAAATAACACCACCACAAAGGGGCAAGGTGCATATAAAATATTCCTTGCTGCTTATAAAAGAGTAACCTATGCAGTATTATTAGGCTTCTTCTGAGACCATGAGTCAAAATTGTAGTGCTGTATTTATCCAATAGACAATAATTATTTAATCCATCAATGTGCTTCAGCGGTTTCGTTAGACATACAATCTTTATCTTTGTCACATAATGTGCTTATTTCACCTAGAGAAAAGCAGTGTATATTTTGTTATAGTTCTATTAATTATATTACTGTGCTTGCACACAAAAGCTTTTTTTAAATGAAATCTCAGCACTAAACAGACTGAAATCAATACTTGACATTTCATATCACTGTCTTGAAGAGCAGTAAAAGATAATGGCTGAATTTTTTTTTATTGAGTGAAGTTCTCAATAATCGAGTAAAAATAAGAGTTATGTGATCTATTAAAATTTAAATACACAATGTAATAAAAATGGTTATTTTTATCGTTTGCCAGATCAGAGACAAGATATCTTTGAGGCAATTTCTCAGAAATTCATCCATTTTTTTTGTATTAAAATATAATAAAACCTACGAATGCTGTAAATACCCGGTAGTGTGATCAAATTTAGACGGTTGTGCGAAAATAAATTAATTAGCCACCAAGTTTGCTATGCTTTTTAATTAGATTAATCATCACACTGATGTCTCATCTGCAATAATTCAATGTGTTTGTACAGATGCATAACTAAAATACAATCAAATAGAATATTGTACATATTGATTATCTGGGAAATTCAACCATTGCTAAACATCCATTCTCACAAATGCAAAATGTACATAAAGAATTGCATTAGATAAAAAGAATTATAGCAGAGCATGTGTTGCATATCTAATCCCAAACAATCAATCAGGATGAAGCAATGAAAGACAAACAAGGAGAATTGTTATATCCAGTGGTCCTTAAATTGTTTTAACTTTTTGGAGCAACGTCAAGCTTATTGGTTGGAGCAATCATCATGTGGACAGCTTACTAAAATATGTTTTTCTTGTTCCAATCAGTTGTTCAAGAAAGGTACATTAAAAGCTGTAGTATCCTGTTTGTGGAAGTGCATATAATATTATAAAAGATCCCTTGGTAATAATAGAAAACAGTAGCAATTCTAGAGCAGTGGGTTTTTCTGCAAATCAGTCTTTGAAATCCAATAGCCGAGTGCTTTTGGGCGGTTAAATTTTAATATCATCACCAAGTAAAAGTTAATGTTCAGAAGAAAAATCCATTACCCTATAATTTGATTGTCTTTTAGAGAACTGAATTCAATTTTGAGATTACCAAAGTTAAACTCCAACATTTTTCCGTTTTAAATGGAATGCAACAACCAAGTGCATTATTGACATTAGGACAATAAACAATAAAATATATAGATTTTTTGTTTGTAATTCCAGCATATGTCATACATTAGCAAATATTGTTGTACAAAACCTTTGGTGGTACAAACTCCCAAAGTAACATAATTTATTATCCCTTCCCCACTAAAATTAACAACAGTAAAAGCTGTGTACCAGACTGAATATGATAGGTTACATTTCTCAAGACATATATCCTCCTTTTAGCACTTTTCATAAATACAATCTACGATGCAACTCATCTGTTGTTAACTTAATGTGAGATCATGACAAGCATACCAAAAGGAATTTTTTTCTCCATAAAACCCTAAATCTTGTTACCTATTAGTCATTAGTCAAGGATAAACATACCCTTATCCATAAGAAACCTCACATCTAATTGCATGGATATAATGTAACAGTACAAACCCATCTCTAGTGGAATCAGTCGCTAATCAATGTCTTCTCGGTTAATAAATACTTTTCCTACCGACATAGAAATGTCTTTAAACACGTTCTACGCTTTAAAATGTCCAATAATTTAATTCTGCTAATTTTCTAAATGTTCTTACGTGATACCCGGGTGGCCTATCCAGTAGACTTTGTGAATGGACACCCTGTGTGAACCAAGGCCTTGATGCAGTTTGATATACTTTAAACGGCTCTGTAGACGATTGTTCACTTCATTACTGTAATTTAAACCCTCAGCTCGGAGCTGGATGTAGCTCTGCTTGAGATTCGATAGGTCGATGTATCAAATCTCCACAGGGGTTATTTCCTATTCCAATATGTGATCCATGACTGGTCTGTGCTATTATGTCTGAGAGAAAGTGCACATCAAAGAACACTTGTTGCTATTTGAAGAGTAGCCCATGAGATGGCAACAGGTTTCCTCTGTAACCAAGTGTCAATATATCCCGTGCGTTTGACACCCAATAAGCGTCAATTAATATTCAATGTGGTCCAGTGAAGTCGTTAAACAATTGTTATCTAAAATCACAATTCCATTGTATTATTACATTTAATCAGGTGTCAGGTTTCTTATGAACACGGGTATAACATGAGAACAACAACACCGGAGGTAATACCTTTGCCAGTTTACAAGGATAAAAAAAGACAAGCTGTTATACCTACTGTGTGTTCCTAAATAAAGAGCATATTAAAATGTTACTTTTAAAGGTGTAATGTACGATCCGGGGAATAAGGATATTAAACTTCTGTAACAGTATTAAACTATGTATCCTTCACAAAACAGCTTTCATTGGTAACTTGCTTCACTGAAATTCATTTCAGAATATTGGCTCAAATAAACTGCATTTTCCAATAGAAATTGAGTCAATTTAGTCATTTGCATTCAATAATCATTAAAGAAATAATTGGTGGGCATAAAATTTCAGGTTGCATAAATAATAAAATTTGCAGTAGATTTTGTGATTAAATTGAAATTTGTGAGAATTGTGAGGAGTATGTGACATGTATACAAACTAGCATAGATCTACCTAGAAACCAGAATTATTTATAACACTAGGAAAATTTGATATGCGAAAACAAAGAGGCCCCATGGGCATAAATGGTCTCCTGAGTAAATTGTTGACCCCAACCATCATCTCATGGAGTGTAGGTCACTGGACGGTCAGAATGAAAATCGGATAGTGATAGGTCATATACACCTTCAGCTCAGGTGACCTAAAAAGGCATTTTGTCTGCCTCACAAGGATCTGGTTTAAATAGATCTCTATACGGGACATAACTTTATGGAAAATCATAGCTCTGGGCAAGTCTCCTTTTTAGAAAAAATCCCCAATTTATCTTATTAAAGGTATACACAAAACAAGTTAATTTCATGTCAACAAGATGCAGATTTTGAAGAAACAATAATAGGCAAACCAAATGAGAGAGAGAGATGACAGTACATATACATTATATATATTATATATATCAATGCACCAAACATTCCAGCCCAAAGCATGCTTACTTGTTCCAATGCTCTTTGCTCTTAAACAAAGCTGGAAACATAAGCGGCAATATCGCAGTTGCATTGTCATTAATCAAACTGAGGATGTATTCATTATTCCAAAAATAGAGTGCTCGCTCTGCAACCTGGATAAACAGAAAAGAAAATGACAAAAATAATGACAATTAAAAGTAACAAGAAAGCTTTTATGACATGCAAATTACAAAATGACAAATGTAATATAAAAATACATTCCAATAAAATGTGTTTGAACACAAATCAAAAAAGTATATATGTTGTTTCTATACTTTTGTATCTCAATTCCTAACAATACTTATACAATAGATTTACATTGTATTACAGATTATCCCTGGATAAAAAAAAGTGTTTCTTTTGACGCGGTAGTATATTTCCAGAAGTTACTTTGAATTAGAGATTATTCCTTGATTAGACCGATGTTCTTTTAACTCATTACCAAAAAAAAAAATTATCAACCTACCATATAAATTGTGCATTTATGCTTGAAGACAAATAATTATTTACAATACTTATACCAAGTAATATATATTAATGTAAGTAGTGATTCAATGACTATTGAAAATTTAGAGTCTTAGTTAGTGGTTTCAAAAACAATAACTCTTTCAATTTGATATAACTTCATATGTGAGATTTCAAACACTTTGGTGTATATACAAAATGTTACTCCGCTAAAAATAGCATAAATGTCAAATAAAAAAACTGACAGGAAAATAAACCGAAATCAATTGAAGATAACATCAACAGCATAAAATCAATTATCTTGATTTGTGTTCAACACAGACAAAATAAAAAATAATATAAAAAGAAGGGTGGACATTTGTTGTCAAGATGTGGCTGTCAAGTGTCATGGTGAGGATAACAAGTTCATGCAGGCAGCACGTCCTTACTTGTTCCAATGATGCTTCGTCTTATAGAGAGCTGGAAACATGATAGGCAGATTCGTACTAACATTGTCGCTGATCAGACTGAGGATATACTCATTATTCCAGTAGTACAGGGCTCGTTCAGCAACCTGTCAAAGATGCTCGGAACAGTCACATACCGAATTTGGATCATGCACAAAATAAGGCACTACTCAGTCATCAACCTTTACAAATAAGGTCAATATTTAGAAACAAAAACGTCAAAAACAACAAGCCTTCTTTTGCTTATCTATTTAACTTAATGTTCTTCATCACATCCCATGAAAAATCATCGTTCTTCACTCTATGTATCTTAATGACTTCTAATAACTCAGTTGAATCTCTTTCGTATGTGTCTCGACATCTTCTAGTATATCATTTCAATCTATGATAATTTTGCAAATTTACTTGTTTTGGGGAAAACATTTAAAAAGACACTAATGTTTACAAAATGTTGTTAGTCCCAAAATGTGCAGGAGATTTCTATTATAGGTGTTCTTTATTTCGTCCAGTCTGGTGTATTTTAGTCACGTGCCCTTTACATTTTCCACTTTGATGTTAATTTATTTCAACTATCTTCGCTTTTTCCAACACATCAGACTGTCTATTAACATAACTCACATTCTTGAACTCTTCATGTTAGACAATCTCATATATTAATTTTACCTGTAACCTTGAAACCAGTGGCCCTAAATGGGTACTTTTTTCGCTGAAATGTTGCTCAAGTGGCCAAGTTTGTAGCTGTAGTGAGAAGTCAAGGTCGCCGTCATATTTGGAACATAAATATTTGTTTGCGATTTTGTGGAGACATCAACCTTTAGTTCTATACAAGCTAAGACTATAGATAACCCATTTCCGGGGAAAGACATAATTAGGTATATATTTCGCAATAGGCAATGTGAGTCACGCATTTTTATTGATTGGCTAAGAGTACACTTCATAAATTATGCAACATTATTATAAAATAAACAATATTTACTCGCACTATACAGCATGGAGTAAGACCTAATTTATTAATAGGCATTTATTTCAAGAAAAGATCTTTCTTTTGCGATTGTAAATGTCTTCCTAATATAAAATCACTTGTTTCCACTCTCTGGTTCCAGTCATGTTCTTACATCGGTTGCATCCATATGCACAATATAGTTACCAGATAACAGAAAACCAGTTAATGAATGAAAATTCCCCAAATAAATGTTTGTGCTGTTTGAACTAATCAACAGGTTCATCATGCTGGCGATTCAGGTCAAACCCACGTTGTTATGGGCAACTAATTGCAACTACCAAATGGTTTCATTAACGTTTATTAAATTTAGATCAATTTAATGGGTTTTAGATCAATTTAATGGGTTTTAGATCAATTTAATGGGTCAATAAATATGGCATAAAATGTATGATCTTGCTGGTTGGTAGCAGGAATGTATTGACTTGCAGGTCATAATAATAAACATTCTGCCTTTACTTTTGAATAATGTTTCATAAACTAGAATTACCGTTTTTATCTACGAAAGAAATAGTAATAATAAAAAATTAAGTATTGCAATGTGTATCACATCGCGACACACATTGGGATATGTGATATATCACATTGCATATCTATTTCACATATTTACTCGTTCTCATATGTATGTCTGATCTATATCACATTTTGATTCGTTGTCATGTGTCTATCGCATCAATTTCACATTTTGACTAATTAACATGTGTCATTTATTTCACATTTTGATTAAGTGTGTCTGTCGTAGATTTCAGACAAGCCAAAGTACAGTCATACCTGAAAGTGCGGACTGGAGACACATTTTGCAAGTTGCTTGAAGAGTGGCACCATGACTTTTACAAACTCAATCGGTTCTATCACATCAAGAATCTCTTCCAGCTCATTGAGGAACATCACCTGTTACCACACGTGGCAAAAAAGTACACCATACATCAAATAACTTACTTTCAAACAAGTGGATTAACCACAATACTATTGAATATCAACAAAGTAACAACAAATTTAATGCAAAATGTAAAACAAATTTATAATGCTTGTTGTGTTTGTAAAATGCCAGAACAAAAGGATTGGTATATAAATGAGATTAATTGACCAGGCTGTTTGCATATGTTTATATGACCCTACTTTATGTGGGTAGAATAACCAGTTGAGCAGTGACCTTTCTTTGTAAAATAAATAAATTATGTTCATAACAAACTATGAATTAATCTAATGTTATCAAAAGGTTCAAAGCAAACTTGTAAAAAATTTTTTACAATCATTAATATAATTCAATGTTTTTTTCCAATGTATTTGCTTTTGTTTTTAAATGAAATTGAATTGTAACATTATAAGTTGTGTTTTGTAAATTAGCCTTACAATATGAATATGTGAATGAAAGTTACACAATAACATTGCAAAGATGTGACAATTTGAAGGTAATTTGTGAGAAACATAATTGCGAAAGATTGAACTTAAATCTGTTAATCATTGCATTTTGAAAAAAGTTTGTTTTATTTAACGACGCCACTAGAAACACATTGATTATAAATCAGCGGTTATTGGACGTCAGACACA
>JAULBR010098780.1:0-11424 GCA_032355825.1 Melanodrymia aurantiaca
CTGACGTCCAATAACCGCTGATTTATAATCGATGTGTTTCTAGTGGCGTCGTTAAATAAAACAAACTTTACTTTACGAAACCGTGCAGAATAGTGCCCGGCTTTTCCCCAACGCTGACCCAAAATGGCAGGTGAAATCCTGCCGACTGCCGACAGTAGTATAAATGAATGTTGATGTCACTAATGCTTGTTCGGCTCGAGTTGGAGAGATTGCTTACTGGGATGCCATTACTAATTACCAGCCGTCAAGTCAGGATAATTATATCGCGAGAGATAATAGGAATGAAAGAGCTAATGACACCGAAGCTCCACCATCAAGCAACAAGTTCTAAGTGCACGTATGTTTTGTTGTCACGTGCAGCTACAATAAAAAAAATCATGTAAAGCATTGATCTGATTTATCCTCTCTTTTTTTTTCCGAATCTCTTTTCGCGCACTTTTATATGATGTCGTCTGGCAAATTCGATTCCATTGAAACCAATTGGAGCGAACAGACGTGCCCGCTTCCGGACAGGTAGTTCCGTCCGTACAAATAGCCTTGGGACCGATCTAGCCCTGAAGGAACACTCCCGTGTTTGAAGATTGATGTTACCATACGTGCGCATCTAATGCTATTTGTCACACGTTTCTGCCGAGTAGAACATGTCTTGTCATTACAATAACTTACAACATCAATAATTATAATTTGTATTATTATAATTATACTACGTGTTTGCGGTCATCCAAATTGTTATGGGAGTTTAATTGGTACTTTTGTCTAAAATAATTTGTATCGTACTAAGTTCACCCATCTAAAGTTTGTTTTATTTAACGACGCCACTAGACAAAACGAGACAAAACGTTTTGACACCGATGTTTGCATCTAGCATTAAATGAATGTGATATGATTGTAATGTTTGTTTTATTTAACGACGCCACTAGAAACACATCGATTATAAATCAGCGCTTATTGGACGTCAGACGCATGCTTATATTGACACATGGTCACAGAGGAAACCCGCTGTCGCCGCTTCATGGGCTACTCTTACCGAAAAACAGCAAGGGGTCTTTTATGTGCACTATCCTATAGACAAAACATGCAGAATAGCACACACACTGGAACGGAAAATAGCCCATAAAAATGTTTTGCTGTGGAGGATCGATCTCTCAACCCATTCCGCCACAGGCGAACACTCTAGTTCTGAGCTACGTCCCGCTCCCTATGACATTGCGTCACTTATGATGAAAGTAAAGTAAAGTTTGTTTTATTTAACGACGCCACTAGAAACACATCGTCTGGTTTATCAAATTCCGTGTTGTGTGCTATTCTGTCTAAGGGATAGTGCACATAAAAAATCCCTTGCTGTTTTTCGGTAAGAGTAGCCCATGAAATGGCGACAGCGGGTTTCCTCTGAGACCATGTGTCAATATAACCATGCGTCTGAAGTCCAATAACCGCTGATCTTTAATCGATCTGTTTCTAGTGGCGTCGTTAAATAAAACAAACTTTACTTTACTTTTCCAAAACCGCTGATATATAATCGGTGTTCCAATGGCGTCGTTAAACAAACACACTTTACCTTTACATATGACTGGTCAGTGTAAGACTAGTGTAAGTACACCTATCCATTGGGGCATGACGTAGTCCAAATGTAGAGTGTCTGCCTGTGGGATCGATCCTCCACAGCACCAAAAAAATTGTATGGGCTATTTTCCGTTCCAGCCAGTGATACACGACATTTTTATCAAATTCCTGGTTGTGTGCTATCCTGTCTATGGGATAGTGTACATAAAAGATCCATTGCTGTCATTCGAAGAAGAGTAACATATGTGGTGGCAGTGGGTTTCCTCTGTGACCATGAGTCAATATAAGCATGCGTCTGACGTCCAATAAACGCTGATTTATAATCGATGTGTTCGAGTGGCGTCGTTAAACAAACAAACGTTATCTTTATCTTTTACCTATCCATTGAGGCTTGTGGAGCACTCATTGTGGGTTGGAATCGGTACTGGGTTTAAAAATCCCAAATGATACGAATGTGATTCGAACCCAGTACCTGTCAGTCTTAATCCCGATACGTTAACAACCGCGTTACTGAAGCAGATTAATTTTACTGTTGGGGCACGTCATGTTGTATTCTCGCTATTGTGGCTCGCCATGTAAGAGTTATCCGCAGCCAGATTATAATCAGTGGGTCATTTTGTAATTAATATTTACATCCACAATGGATACTACGAAGATGATGTATGGTGTAACAGCATGGGCGTATGCTTGAAGTGGGGCGGAGTGGGGCGTCGGGTCGGTGGGGGTGAAGGACCCTCCCCCGTTGAGGATAAGAGTCCGCTTCACATAACAAAATCTATTTACAGTGCAATATTAGTCTTTTAAAGAGACAAATAGACAAAATTATCAACTACTTTCATGTTAGAACCCCCAAGTCCGCTAGATTCGTATTCGACTACCATTCTCCCCCACCCCACCACCACCCACTCCACCCACCCGATCCAGACCACGCTACTCCCATGTAATTCTAAAAACACTCTGATCAAAACAAATCACTATCATTCCAGAGCATAACGTGAGACATTCTAGGTCTGAAGTTCGGAAATATCAAGCAGTGGTGTTTATGTTGCCAAATGAAAGCTTTCCTCAAGACAAGCTTCTTACTTCTGGTATAACCCTGTTCATGTGCTCAGTTGTCGACAGTAAGATGTTCTTTTCTGTAAGATAAGTTCGAATGATAAAGTGAATCCGCTGTGTAAACCCAAAACAGCTAGAATTTTTGTCAGATTGTTGTCAACAATATAAACAATGGTCCTCTTTAGGGAACGTTGAGTGATCATCAGATAGATTGTAAACTAGATTGATGCCAGATACACAGATAATCATTTATCACAGCTTGTTCATTCACATTATTATTTGTATCAAATGAAAGCTTTGTTGCAATCCTTAGTTTAATAAAATCCATTAGTTTTAGTTTAATACACTAAGTCAACATGGCTCTCCAAACCTGCCCACTGTCTATGTTCTGGGGATAATAAATCTCTTTGAAAAATAAATGTATTTCACTAAGAGTTGCGACCGCAATCGTTAGTACATGTCTCGCTAAGGGATGAGACTTATCTTTAGTGTAATAAAAATAACTAAAACTCAACCAGCCCTCAGTATAAAGCATATAGCTGACACTATTATAGTGATGAGGCTTTCAGTTCAGTTTGACCTTTCAAGGTAATCCACGGTTAAATATTTTACCAAACGAGGGGCGGAATCTAACTCGGTAATTAAAATGCCGGCCAAGGTCGATCAACCTTAGTGGACTGTTTTCCTCATTCCAACTAGTGGTTCACGACTGATACACTAAAGGCTGTGGTATGTGTTATCATAATACAAGATCTCTTCCTGCAAACATTTTCTGAGACCATGTGTTGAAATCACCGTCCGTTTAACATCCAATAGCTGACGATTATTTAATCAATGTGCCCCATTTGTGTCGTTACCAAGCAAAATCCTTCATATAATTTCTAGGTCTAATAAACACTTATTACACTTAGCGTTGCAATTGTACTTCTGCAATTATCTAAAAGTGCAATGGCAGCCCTTAGTATTATAATATTACACTAAGGGTTGCGGCCACAACGCTTACGGTTATAACAAGGCTATTATCCAACCGGCATCCGTGGTGTAGTGGTTAACGCTGCAAGCTTCAGTCTGGTAGGTAATGGGTTCGAATCCCATTCGTGGCATATAGGATGTTTAATCCCAGTACCGACTCCAACCCATAGTGAGTACTCCGCGAGGCTCAATGAGTAGATGTACTTCCGCTTACACTGACCAGTGTCCACAACTGGTTCTACAATGGCCGTGGGAAATCCCTTGCTACTTATCAATTCTGAACTCCTGTCCTGAACAGGCAGTTGAGGCAGTTGGACTGCATGACCATGACAGAGGTGCTTGAACCATAATTGGATATAAGCACGTAAATACGTTATAACTATTATCAAATCACAACACATATTTCTGGAATTTAAATTAATATTGTCAACAGGTTGTCAATAAGTGTCATTTTGGTAAAATGATTGCTAGTACGATGGTTGTGTGTGGCGTAAAATGAACGCTACAATGTATCATCAAAACAAAACTCTTTGACTCCAAAGTATCAAGTGATCTGATAACCATTTGACCCTTGGTATGCTAATAGAGGTACTTCAACTCCACACATCGGGAGCTTGGCTCACACGGGGTATTAGATACCAGCCAATTACTGGTGCGATTGGATGGAACGATAGATGTCTTCTCGTGTTCTGTGCTAATCTTGATGGTAGTGGAGACTATATTATTATTATGTGTTCTGTCATCTGAACACACCACATCTTTGAACAGAATAATAAACTGGTACAAGTATTATGTATGGTCATCTGACTAATAACAATTTTGATTCACTGGGACAATGCCCACATGAAGAGAGAAGGCACATTCTTACTCTTGCGTCTCTGAATACATGTCCATGACAAGTGTAACCTACTTCTTCAAGCCGGAAATAAGTATAGGCGAAGGAAATAGAATTGGTGTCGAAACACTGATAGTACAATAACTTGACACACTTATGTAGACTATATGTGGACTATATTTTAAGGCAACGGTATTGGAAAACAGAAAACGTGATCTTCAGACTCCAATAAAAAAAGACAAATTTATATTTTAATCCAAACAGATTAATCAACACAGGACCGAAACAAAATATAAAACCTAATTGACTTCAAAGATCAGATATCGCTGTACTGTACGAAGCTGATACTTCCTCAGAATGGCACGATGCCTTAAAGGAAATACAATGCTGTAATTATCAATGGTGGAGCAAATCGCCCAATCCTCGGCTACTTCCTTCTATTATATCCTAACCTCAGCATTTTACTCACGTCTTGGGGTCGACGTGAAATCTTAATTATGGAACAGACATTATCTGTGAGGACAAAATATTGTATCCCCATTCTGCATTACTATGAATGTGTTTTATTTCAAAAGATAGTGTTATTTGCTTAACAACATCATTGGAACACGTTGATTAACTTAATTAATCATACTCCATAGGCTATAGCAGGTGAAACTCAATGTCATTTCCTCACATGGTGTCAGACGGCACTCTCTAGAAAGGCTACATGTTTTTATATTAAATAACCATAAGCTATAGGTTGTTAAACGCAAGGTAATTTCGACACATGGTCTCAGAAGTATCCACTGTCGCCAGAAAGGCTACTAATTTTCGATTAGCAACAATATTTTATATGTCCTTCCTACAGACAGAACAGCACACACCACAACATTTGATGCATTAGTCTTTGACCACTGAATGGAATTAGGAAAGACCAATGGTTCTACCGGATCTTAGGGCAAGCAATAAGGACATTTTTGCCATGGAGTTATAGACAAAACCAAATCGACTGAATCATACAGTGTTTGTAATACAGTATATCTACGTCTGCGCCGACACAAAGTGGATCCCTTAGCGGTATATAGCAAACATTATCAACCACGACAGCGTATAAAAGAAATCTTGATTACCTATTTTTGTGAAAGCATACATAGGTGAATATAAAACAGTTGATCTCTGTTTACTGCATATTGGTTTCCTGGACCAAGAACGATTGAGCAACACTCTTGAATAAATACTAAGACTGAAGAAAGCCATAAACATATAGCATAAGCGCACATGCATTTAAGATTTCTATAATTCCTTGGATCATCATTGTTTTAATAATATTCTGTCTTTGTACTGGTCAGTGTCGCCTCAATAAAACGTGTGATGGAGATACCGCCCTGCAGTGTGAATGGGAAGCTGAAGAACAAACACCAGATCAACATTCTACAAATCTGCTCGCACCAGGACGAGAACCGTCAAAACGTATGGACACAAGACACACCCCTCAATACCAAACCATGGGGACCTCTCAATGACCTCCGGAAGTCGTCACATTTCGTCATCACATCCGGATTATTGATCTGACACGGCCATATCACGATTGAACGCAAAAGAAGAAGTCATTGTTTTAACAGAGATTCACACACACATACCGAAGATTTTTTCAAGAGTATCTTCGCTCAGATATGTAGTTTTGACAATAATTTATCTCCCTATAAATTATACATGTATATCTGTAGAAACTAACACACAAGCACAATTACTACTTGGCTAAAGACGTGAAATGACGTATTTATAAATGATTGTGAAGGCTGTGATGATTACATATAGTTTAACTATCACCTCCCTTGATTTATCACAATAATGAAAAGAAATTAGATAAATAGAGGATACTCCCCTAGTGCCATGTGATATCCTCTGCAAAGAACTCTAAAGGATGATAATATAAGATGTTATATGGCTTGTTCAGATGTTAAAGGCACAATATCTAGTTTTAAGACTTATGCATGCACCGCATTATCAAATTATAAAGTATATGGAGCTTTAAACACGTATAACTAGTTTTTTGGTAGACATTCAGATTTCCAAGGCTATTTCTCCGTCATCTTATAGACATGTTATCATAGTTTCGGTTAAAGCAATGGAAAGAAACAAAATTAATGCTTACACAATGCAATACCATACGGATGGATGCATGCACCAATGAATACTATTACTTTATAATTATAATAGCCTACTGATGCTTGATGTCTGATATAATATTCTGCTGATGCAATATCCTACTTTTCTAATAATAGTATCCTACTTTGACCTTTGATCTGGACACTTCTGGAAAAATAAAAGCAAATTTACACGAACGTTATCCGAGAAAGACACCATATAATTATATCAAATTTGGGGATAAGATAATTATATTGAAAGGAAAATGGTATTTCGTTTGGTACTAATAGTTCCCCTCTGTTAGTCAATGTGTTTCTTTATGCTATATTAGAATAAGAATTTCCAACTAACCTAATGAAACAACAGAAAGTGGAACATATGTTTAATATACCGCAATCTCTGCCAAGATAATCAAAACGCCACAGGTCTCTATGCAAATCTTCAAAATAAAATGGATGACTTCAACTTTCAAATCGTCAATCTTTCCTTTATGTCGATAAAACATTTCATTTGGTCCAGCATATCGCAAGTTCTGAGATGCTTTAGTCCTGGTTCATTATATGCCTATTGTAAGTATCACGGTGTCCTGGCTCACAAATCGTTTCAACGGGGTCATACCATTCATGGACTAGTGAAAACAATTCAAAACATTTTACGATATAGCGCATCGGTTGACATCTATGATGTCTGATACAATACCTTAATAGAACAGTGATCGATATGGTTTCGTAACATACCTTCGACTCTGTCTTGTGCAATGGTATGCATTTGGTTTTGTTAATTGTTTAGTCTGTGATGTCGTAACAAATAGAATGCTTTGTAATATTTAGGACCAGGATGTAGAAATAACCATGGAAATATGGGATGACTTTTCTAATGCTGCACTAGCATGAATGTTATTAATGGATATTACAATTAAAATATTAATATAAATGTTGACACTCACGATCATAATTATGTCAATGTAACCTTAGTGCTACAAAACTATAGTAGCACTTCTCTCATTACGCCGCATGCTCTCTCAAGCTGAGAGGAAATTAAAACCGACACCGCCATCCGTTATTAGACGTGATAAGTGGCTAAAATGGATGTTTGGATCATTAATCCCACCTCCACATAACGAGGGCTCGTTAATATTACGTAAGTTTTATAACATCTTCACTGCACATCTGTGAAAGACATTAACACCTGCTGCCTGTGTTAAACGTGTTACAACTAGCGAAATGTGTTTACAATGTACTCCTCACCGTGGCTCATTTAACTTTTATGTCTTTCTATGATCGTGGCTAATTGTTGAGTGGTTAGCCATCAACTAGCACTCTGATGGGGTTATTTAGCAGGCGAAGCACCAAAACGAATGGTAAATCAGATGTGCTTCCAGTATAATACTTTTACCAGTGGTGACCCATTAAGAAGTTTCCCAGACACGTGATATCAATCTGGATAGGCAACCAGATTAGCCATATAATATTACTTGTTTTATTTCGAATAGTTAATCTGAATAACTATAGACTAGCACTTGTAGTATATCTCTATGTTTAGTCATTTGGGTAGCTTGTGTATATAAATGCAATAACACGGGTTTCTATCAATCTCTATTCTGATTCTGTTCTGCTTTGATTAGTATCTCTGAACATACTTCTTGCACTATTTCGGATAGCTAATCTGATTAGTAATGGTATATTAATTTGTTCAAATATGATTATCGCCAAATAATTGGAGGCATTACTGCTGAACACGATGATTATGCAGTCTTAGGAGATGATTGGCAGTCAGCAAATACGCCTGTGGGATTTATTCAAGTGCAATGTGAAGAACAGAGGAGAAATATTAAATAATGTGAATAACAGAGCGCACAATACAAAGTGGAGATAATCAGAACAGCTGCTTACAAAATGACGCAATCTCTCCGCGTCAGCCTCTCGCTCTCCTGGAATTAGGCGTGAAAGAGGCGAGGAAGTCACACCTGTCCACCTTCGGTCAATAATCAACAGATGCATCTGTCTTTAATTAACGTCACACAGTAACACGTCCATCAAACGATTAAAGCTGTTTTCCTACCAAGCGACGTGTAACACTCATCAAAACGACTAAAGCTGTCTCCCCACCAAGTGACGGCGAATGACCTCTTCCTGTGTCTGGTTACAAAACTTCTTCTTTTTTAATAGCCAACGACATAAATTAGAATTTAATTTATTAGTGTCTAGCATGTTTTATTGCTATTACATTGCTGCTTTAATAGTAGTTGTTCTGTTTTTAAATTTAGTTACAACATAACTCATCCTGTATACGTATCCAACGAACCATAATATTACATCGGAAGATGGCGTGTACATATGTGTTTGTGTCTCACTTAAAATGTTTAGTAAAAGCTATTATTTAGAAACTATTCTTGAGATTATAAATATTATGGAGTGGTAAAAATCTACTAGAAAATCGTAAAACAAAAATTCCAATTGTTCGTGTTCGCTCAATGCAAACAGATCGTGGGTTATCAATCAAAGCTCACAATCGTGTGTGCGAACAAATGTTATCTTTCGATATCCCATGGTCCGTTTGCACTGAGGAAACGCGAACAACATAATAACGTGAAAGTTGAAGGTGCGGTCGCACTTGCGGCGGTCGATTCTATCGTCACTAAGTGAAACTTGGTGAAAATCAGTGCATTGACCAAAACACGTTGAAAACGAAACCAAATTGCTGCTACTTTTGCAATACACTCATGACAATAAATACAATAAATAAGTTAGTTTGCGGTATACAATAGATAAAACAATAAGTAAATAAAGTAAGTAAGTATAATTAATTTAACAGAATTATACCAAACCAAGAATTTATCACCGAAACTAATTCCAGCCATTATGAAAATATTCGGTACAAAATATTTTGTGGGATGCGTGCATATAAAAGATCCCTTGCTCCTTATCAAATAGGAGTAGAGTGTTTCCTCTCTCACACTAACACTGACTTTGTGCCATAGAAAGGCATATCAGCATTAGACCAAATCAGCGCCATCAATGGACAAGACGTCGGTAACAAAGAGCGTTCAGATTCTGCACTGCAGTGGGGTCAATTTGCACGATGATTTCAACGACGTCTCTAACTGCACAAACTCCAGCAGTAGGAGCTAGACCTGCTGGCCGTGCAGGTCATGGAGTGGCAGAGACTGACTGCCCATAGCGTTCATACATAGTTATCCACTACATCTTACGACGATGCATGTACCGCATCCAACCCGTGTATGTCCAATAGTCCATGCATGTTAATGACTCTTGCTAACCCCACTCCCCACCATCACCTCCTCACCCCCAACCCAACACACCTGTCTGAACTCCACATTTATATAGACGAGTCAACATTTCCAGTGCCAGGAGCCAATGTAGCTTGTATAATCGCCATCAATAAAACAGTTGTAATGTGGGTAAAGGTGTATTATTAAAGAAGCTATCCAATGTGTATTTTCAAAACGGTTCTGTACAATACATTAACAGTGACTGTTCTGTATTAAGGAAAGTGAACATGACTCTCAAACGTCTTCACTCTCTATACTCTGGGCCAATAAAGCTTTAAGACAAGTAATTTATTTTAAATAAATAGAACTAAATTAGATCGTTCTTGTATAATAACGCACATTGTTTTTTTTATCATTGTCTTTGTTTCACATGCACAATAACCATTATTTGTCAAATATTTCCACTTCAATAATCAGCATGCGTAAACCGCACAACATTTCCTCTTTGTTGACACAAGTTAACGTCAATATTAATGAAATTCAAAATGCTTTTAAATAGTCTGCTAATTTAACATATTTACGAAATGTGCATATTTCTGCAATAACAAAACGTTGTACAATATTTGCGTTACGTGTAGAAGTTGTTCGCGTGTTTACCGCTGGTCATATATTAGCTTGGTGAGATAAAACATTGATTTAATAATTGTTAACAAGTGACACAATACCACTGGAAATCGTTTGTGAACAAACACAACGTTACAGTTTGCGTGTTTGAGTCTAATTTAAAATAAATGTTTTTGACACTTGTTGATGCTAAAGATACATGTTTGCTCCAGACACTGATATTCTCGTGTTCTTCAAACAACATAACAAGCCACAATCACATACTAACAACACCATAATCTCTCCAGTAATTCAGAACCTGAGTTAGTCATGTCTTTGTTAAAAACCACGTGTATAATACAGGTACAAAACCTATAGTAATACGCTAGCATGATATTTCCATATTTGCTTTAGCCTTATCTAGTAAGATGTTATTAAAATGGTTAATGAGTTCAAGATGCAGAATGTTAAGCCGCATGCGCTATAGCAAGAATGAATCTATTTATAGATATAGCAGCTACATATAGCCAAATACGTCTATCAGCACAACGCAGAGTGAAAGAGATAATCTAACAGATCACACGTACCCTGTCATATATATGGCACACGTTAGCACAGCTACTTTGTTTCTGTCCTTTAGTTTCATACTATAAAATAGCCTCTCTATGTCTACTACAATACCCTCAGTATAACTGTTTTAATATCATACTATAAAATAGCCTCTACGTTTACTATAAGACCTCAGTATAACTGTTTTAATATCATACTATAAAATGACCTCTCTGTATCTACTATAAAACCTCAGTATAGCTGTCTTAATATCATACCATAAAATAGCCTCTCTCTGTCTACTACAATATCTCAGTATAACTGTTTTAATATCATACCATAAAATAGCCTCTCTATGTCTACTACAATATCTCAGTACAACTGTTTTAATATCATACTATAAAATAGCCTCTCTATGTCTACTACAATATCTCAGTATAACTGTTTTAATATGATACTATAAAATAGCCTCTCTATATCTACT
>JAULBR010098791.1:0-11424 GCA_032355825.1 Melanodrymia aurantiaca
TAAAAATCCGATTTGCATTCCCGGCGGACTTGGGTTACTTTTACACCGGTTTAAACCTGACGGTCAGTTAAAACCAGATGTTTAGCCTTGTTTAATCAAAGTTTAAAACGGCGATCAGGTTTAAACCGGTGACGAGAAATCGGCCCTTAATTAAATTATAAATGTGTGTTTTAACTAGAGATGTAATGATACACTTAAAATATTTAGTGCTCCAAATATCAACCTGTGTGGTAGTACATTTGTTCTGCATTCATATTTACCTGAGCCGAATACACAAGTTTTATCATTTAACGTCAAGTATTTCGCCGATAGCAATTGGTTGCTAATGATTAATTACCGCCATTGGATAGCTACCTAATCACGACAAAAAGTATACTAAGTTAATGGTAATTACATATAGACTAAGGAGCTGATGTTATCGTTAAATCATTAACAACACAGTTACTAATTGTCTGGTGCAAATTGTCTTTATCTTACATAAGTGGCATTTTTTTATTGTAGCATAAAATCTTGGTAGTACATAGTCCTTGGCAATTACCATACACATGTAAAAAAAACAATTTGCAATACCACTCAGTTAAATCTTAACAGACACCACAACACCCTCCCACCAGATCTACATGATCATTGCAAACTAAATTTGGTGGAAGCTTCATTCACCCACTGAAATCACAATTGGGAATTTGGTCGTCGTAATCACCCTACCCCAGTTGAAGTTGAATTAAAGTTAACAATTTTATGCTAAACAGCACTAAATTTCTCAGTCAACACTTCACTTTAGGCATCAAGTAAAAAATCATAAATATAATCCTGTATGAATTTTTTTCACCTTTTAAACCACTTTCTAATTATTCAGAATTGAAATTTGTCATGCTTAGATGTATCTGATTTACATCATTATAATTTATATGGTCTGATTCCAGATAAAACAGATGGTGACTTAGATTCCCTTATAAATGCTGCCACAAGTATTGTTCCTGTTCCTGAAGAAAATGTGGACTCTGGGAAAAACGTTTATGATCCGGAAAGCAAACAGACTTTCATTGACTCTGTTCCTAGTGATAGTCCATCGGCTTCCCTGCCAAGTGAAAGCATTCGTCTGCCTGACAATATTCACATCAAAGAGGAAGTAAATGATATTGTATTACTGGACAGTCCAGACAATCTTGGTGATAATTCAGACCTCGCTCAATTAGAAGTTAGTTTCGGTATACCAGGACCAGATGCCTTAGCTTTATGGAAGACAGAGATGCGACCATCAGTGGGTCATCCCAAGTTTTCACAGGTACAGTGACATTTTCCTTGTATTTCTTAAATCTAATGTTATGTTGGCACCAATTACTTTTAAATATATTGGCTTTCAATTTTGGCTACTACATGGTAAGCCATATATCTTCAGGCTAGACTTTAAAAAAAAAATTCCATTACACAAATTATATATGTTTTACCTGGCAGTTTGTAAAAATCATGCAATTGGCTTAAAAGGATTAAATGAACATAAATGTACTTGGCTATACTGGATTAAGTCTATTTAAATTATTCAACTTTGTTCAGGCTGCAAAATGACCGGGTTCGCATCGCAAAAAGCGATACAAAATCTTACAATCGCGATGCAATATTTTTACTCATTTTATAAAAGTACTAAACAAATTCCAGTAGTTGCTTTTTCATTCTCCATTCAGTAGGAAAAACTGCTAATCACAATTTTAAAAGCAAATTGCACCTTGCTGTTTTTTTTCACTATATAGTTCTTATATTACTATTTGATTCTTTATACACCCATCTTGATAGGACTCATGGATTAAAAAAATTTATCTCAACTGCGAACAAATGTTTAACAATTATGTTGGCTAAAGCTGTCAATCTTGTGTCTAGAACATTTACAGTTGACACAAACGACATAATTGGGATCAGTTGTGGATTCTGGAAGACACCTTAGATATATGACATCAGTTGTAGGCATTCAGAGCATTCTGGTAACATGCTTATTTCTCTAGGAGTACAGCAGACTATTTATAGCAACAAATTTATGTCTGTCACTGCAACTTTTGCATCATTGTCAATATATTTTATAATTAAAACATATCTTTTCTTATCATTATGAAATTTGATAGCCACAAGTTGAGAATGTTATCTTAGTATTACATTGATACATGCACAGTCTTCGTCTAGAGCAAAATCAAGGCGAGCCGAACATCACTGCTGAAATGGTGTCAGAGCCTTAGCAATCACTTGTTAAATGTATTACAATTGAATTAATTTGCCAAAAATTTTATAATTGTAATTGTAAATCTTTTTTTTAAACAAAAATATCAATTGTTTTGTTTATTCTATACCCTTGAGATATGTTTAAAAAAATAATAAGAAGTCAAAAAAATGAGACAAGACCTTAAACTTGCCTATCGCTCACCTTTCCTGGTGAAGACCATGCATATTCATTGTACAGCACAAAGCTGCTGCCGTAAAAATAATGTACAGTATTGGTGCCGATATAGCATTAGAATTTTTAAACTTTGAAGGAAGTAAAATAAAAGATGAATAAAGAGCTCTGCATTTATACAAACCACAAATATATGAATACACATGGGCAGCATGGCATTTGAGAATGTTGCTAATTTAATTAGTACCGATACAATTGTTAATATTCAAGCACATTCATCTACATGTACTAGTTTATACAAAACTTCTGCTGCATACACAGATACTGTTTCGTTGAAAGGAGATCGAATGGCTGGTATGAAAAACAAGATCTAAGTTCTCTAAGCTGCATTTTGTCTTGATTTGCTTTCTCCTTTTAATAGAAACTAAGTTATGACTAAATTAGTTTATTCATACAATTAAAATATTAATGTGATAAATACAATTTCAATTGTTTTCGTTCAAAATGTTCAGGTGAAGCATAGACACTACCACTATAATATGCATTATTGGTATGTAATAACTGCTTAAAATTAATGATAAAGTTTGTTTAACGACATCTCTGGACCTCATTGATTAATCATTGAGCTATATTATCATTGTGCTGCCTCTGCTTATAAGTTTTATCAATTTCAGTGCATGCCAAAGAATAGTAGTTACTTAAAAAAACCACATTAATTATAAATCAGCGGTTATTGGATGTCAGACACACGGTTATATCGACACTTGGTCACAGAGGAAACCTGCTGTCGTCACATAGACTACTCTTCTTCGAATAACTGCAAGCAATATTTTATGTGCACATTCCCGTAGACAGGCTCGCACACCTATCGACCTATCGAACGTTAATTTTTTAATTGCAGCCGTGATGATTTATACATTGCATAGATCAGATTTCCAGTGACAGTTTGCTCCTTTCCATAGGATGTTTCCTGTTGATGGTTACTGGTGACTATGCAATAATACTAATATTATTATTTCACTAATCACAATACTATAAATTCAAATACATGTAGTTCATTGTGTACATGCCTATAATATAGTCCTACTTGTAATAATAATATATTTGCTTCCTTCAAAGTTTATTGTGTAAAATTACATGATTTTATAATATTATGATATTATAATTTATATGTTATGTTTATAAATGTTCTGTGAAAGAAATTCCTGTATATATATGTATATATATTAGGGGTCATCAAAAGTTTTCTTAGTAGCACAAAGAGTACTACAGTAGATTCCTCTTATTTGCATATTCATGGTGCATGAAAAATACATGCAATAACCAGTTTAGCAGATAATTTATTAATCATTTGGAAATAAGGAGTTTTCGTAATTAAGTGAATGACCATTAACAATGCTCATTCAAAACAACTTAAAAGTCTTTTTCCCTCACCATAAACATTCATCAACAGATTAATCCATTGTATTACACATTATTTTAAAGAAACATTTTCAGATAGTAATTTCAAATATAGTCAAAATTCAAGAAATATATATGTACATAAATAACCAGAACATGGACAATTTTCTATGCAGTTATTGATTATATTTTGTACTGATTTGGTAGCAAATGGTTTTATTGCATTCAAATATGCATATTATAAGCAATATGCACTATAAAACATGCAAATATATGGAATTCACTGTACTTTTAAGATCCCCCTATCCATTAAACTAGTACATGCATAATGATAGTGATTCAGCCTCTTAGTCTGGTAGAACCAACTATACTGAAGGCCTTTGCTGGTGATTTTGTAGTTGAGACCAAAATACATGTACTGCACACAGGTCACTGGTACACTTCTCTACATTGCTGTCATATTTCTTTTGTTTTCTGCCATGGACAAGCAATGTGTTGTGCCCCGGTGATGCAGTCTTTCTGTGTCAGATATACATTTATGATACAAAGGATGTTGGGATATGTTGGATGCGTACTTCAAAGAATATATAAAAATGAAAACATTTGAGGATGCAAGCAATGTACATGACTCGCACTCCTTCCCGTCATACTCTTTGTACTATTGCGAAAATGTTGACCCCTTAAAATACTCATTATGGTTGACTAATTAGTAATCACTAGAGTCGATGTTCCAGAAATTAGTGTAAGACATAATATACAGGGTTTGACAAGTTTGTAACACCAGTACATACACACCACACATGAAAATTGTCGCACAATTCCAGTTTTACACTTTGTTTCTTACATTTAGTTTTTTTTTTATACATTGAGCTTTTATTGCCAGTCCTTTATTTAAAGAGAATCTCTCGCGCTTTTCAAGGGAAAATAGGCACCACGTCCACAAGAGGCATGGAGCTCTGTCTGCAGAGACATAACATCGGGCTTTGCTTCGCTGCACTCCAGTTAATAACGCGACCTTAAACAGTGTAACAACTTTTTAAAAGCTATTTTTGTCGATCGATGCATATTTTACGTAATATAATGACATTTTGACATTTTTGTAGATAAACAAGGACCGTGTTTTTGCTTGTATAATGATTATACACAAATTAATTGTCTTGTGGCTGGTGATCTTTAATTACAAAAGCATCATCCATTTCAAATTTGTTCACTTGCTTACCTGTTCAGGGTTGTGCTCAGACAAATTTGAGTGCTAGATTTGTTTGGGAAAGGTATAAAATTATAATACGTAAATTGTCTGAAAACATCTTGGCAAAACTATTAAATTTGATAAAGTACTCAACGTTTTTGTATAATATTCAGCATTTTTGTATAGTGATGGGAATTTATACTGCCAGCACCCTCTTTGGGAACAGCCCTGCAATTACAAATGTATGGTTGCCCTGTTTGCCATGCTTGTCCAGATTTACCACTGCACAGAGTTTCCTAGATGTAGTTTGTGAAATGTCGTACAAAATGAATTATTGATAGAATTTAGGATCACTAAAATCACTTGTAAGAAAGAAAATGATGTCCGGTCACCCCTGGCAAGTGCAAAATGTAATGAGTTGGGCAAGTGAAAACCTTACCTTGAGTCTGCTGAATGTCGACAGAAAACCCCCCACCTTTTTTAGGTATGTTGTTGCACTATTGTTTGTATTTATTAATAATATCAAATCTTATAAAACAATAGCAATAACACATGTTTTTAAAGTGCAATTTAATCATACCACGTAGAGCTATGAAATTAGCCTGTCAAAAATCAACATCAAAGTGTTGATCATGTGACTGGTCCAATGGGAGTACACTCAGTATGAGTAACGGCAAATTTTATGCAAATTTTAGTTTTGAATTCTTCACGTTTGAGCAAGGATTTACAGAAAATGAGAAAAAGTATATACAAATCTCTCCAAGCCCTTAAACCCTGACCAGTATAATAAAGATATCATCAATGAATTAAAGTGATGGGAGTCAATTAAAGTGATGGGAGTCACTTTATTTCTTTGAAAACCATTGTATCTTTAAACTGTAATGCTACATTTACTTGGATGGAGTTTGACGTTCAAACATAGTTTTTATAATGTATCCCTTGTTTATAATGGATTTGGTTTATGCAGTATGACATTGTGAGCTTAAAACAACAACTACCAAAACCCAAATTATAATTTTATTTCAGTTTCTTGATCTTTATGAATGGTGATCTGTAAACAGAGTTTTAAAAATGGGCCCGATATATCCTTAAATGCAGATCTATTAAAAAATTTCTTTTTAACCCAAATATGTTGTGGAACATCGAAAATGTGTTTTTCATTAATGTGAAAGAAGATTTATCAAATAAGAAAGGTTCTGTGTAAGTTTTATGTTTCACAGGAATTTCTGTCACTTATTACACATGTATGCGTTTGTACATGTTGTATTAAGTACTTTGATTATGTTTTACAATGTACATACGTACTCAGCAAAATAAGGTATCGCAGACCAATGGTAACAAACATCAAACTATTTGGTCAATGAGGTACACATTGTATTTAATTATATTGTTTGTTTTTTCGTTCTGTGATTCTTATCATTTTTGCTGAATATACGTACATTTGTAATTATATTTGATGTCCTTTGTTGTATTTGTACAATAACATGCACATACATTTGTTTAACATCTCAATTTATCCTGAGAATACCATAAATAGAAACAAAAATATTACACATGATGATTCATCGCAGACTGTGTGTATATTGTTTAAAAGAATAATATTATATACCGAAACTGAACTATTGATTAGTTTTTGAACAAGAAGGTGTAAAAATACAGTTTTACACAAGATCCGGGATTTTACAACATTCTTTGACAGCGTGATGTATGAATGTTTACAGTTTGGAGACTCACATACAGTATCTGATCACAGTTTGCATCTGTAACAGGAATATCCAGGTAAAGAGTGTTCTTTAGACACGTTTTAATATTCCAATGCCTACCAGATTATTTAGTTTCCTCCAAATCTGATACACGAGTATTGCAGTACACTTTTGGAAAATCGATTTCCTCAATACATGCTGGAGTTTTTCCATAAACTATATCGGAAATATTTGTAAAAGGATTACCTAGTGGATTTGTCAGCGTTTCTGTTTTTATTTTGTTAATTAACATATTTGGAGATTATTCGTAACATGATTATGGCTTGGATGAAACAAAACAAGACTTGTCACCTTTAAACCCTGGCATAAAAGGAGATGGCACCTCAAAACCAAAAAATTAGACCCAAAAAAACCCAGGAGAATCTTATTACAAAATAGACACTTGAAACATCATTTATACATAAAAATGTATATGTTTTGTAGACATAATAATGACAACACATGTAACAGAGTAAAATACCATTTTATAACTCTATATATAACCCACAATTCTTACTTTGGCAAACAATGATTTTAAAAAACTACTCTTAAGAACTCTTCAGCTGATTACAAATCATGATGTCGGAAACCGAAATCGGCCAAAATGTACAAATTAAAAACTGCTTGCACATTTGAAATTTTTTTAAAGCTAGATATGTATTTGTATATTCTTAGAAAATTGTGATTTCCCATGAGAGAAAAACAGGAGATTCCTGTGGAAAACAAAATTTTATGATCGTAATTTCTTTGTTCTGCATACAGAAAGTCGCAAAGTTTCAATAGGAAATGATTGTGCATGCAGATGTCAATTACCGTAATTGGTTGTATGTTGATTAAATGTACGATTCATAAATGTGCAAATAGAATTATTCATAAATACATTAATATATAAATACAGTTGAATCCTGTTGGCTTGAACACTGTCAGTGCTAGAGAAACTGATCGGCCCATCCAGTAGTTCGACCCAAGAATCAGCAACTTAATAAGGGTTTAATGCGGGACTTCGATCTTGGTTCGAGTGTTACCATGTATTCGACCCTTCCGCGTTCGAGCCAACGAGATTTCACAGTACACAAACATTCTTATATAATTATAAAATTAATTGACAAGTCAATAATCTTTACTGTAAAATAAGGTATTTTTATAGGAACTTCATATTTGCGATTTAAACTTACTAGTGAGTTACTTTATTACCTACACATATATACTAGTTAATTTTAATATCAAGTGAAATATAACGTATATGCAGAATTAATCATATGAAATCTTTATTAATGCATTGTTATTGAAACTTGTTTGTTGACAGAGTTTATATATAAAAGTAACATAACATATGACTAATGTGCTAAAACATATACCACCAACATAACCTGTGTAATCCACAATTTCGATGCCGTGGATATTTTCTTAATTGCAGGGGTTGCGCAGTAAAAATTAAAATATCACAAGACACTTGGGGAGTATCCTCTGTTCATTCTAAACGTTGTAATCCTATTTGAACTAATTTGCTTAGTTAAGTCATCTACTTTTGAAAGCATGTCTTAAAAAATATTTGTCTTTATGGTACTTACTTCTTAAACCAGTGATCCAAGACTCGTACACCAAAGGCTTTGGTGTATGCTATTATGTCTGTTTGAAAATGTACATAAACAATTCCTTGCTGTTAATCAGTAAGACTAAACTAAGTCGTGGCAGCAGATTTCTTAAGATAATGTGTCAACATAACAACATATTTGACATCTGATAGCCAATACATGTTTATTAATCAAAATGACAATGTGCACCAGTGGTGTAGTTAAACAGTTTTTATCTTCTTTTATGGTACTTTAATACTAGTTGAAATATTAATACTTTTAATTTTTAATATAATTTGAATGTTTCACTGAATGTCATACTGAATATAAATTACATTCATTATATTAAAGATTGAAGACAAAATATTTCCTGTACAAGGATCATTCACCGAGTTAAAGGGAAATGCTGGCAATCTCAAAGTCATAATAGACTCTGCTCCATTGACAACAACAGAATCACAGTCACAAGGGAACCAAATGTCAACAAAATGGCGAAATAAAGATCGAGTATATAGATTCAGTAATATTAATAACAAACTTTTGCATGAACAAAATGTTGTGAAAGAGGAATATATCTGTGACCAATGTGCCAAAACATATACGACCAAAAGAGGTCTCCAGATGCATGTCAATGATAAACATAAGGGTAATCCACAATATCGATGCAGTCTTTGCACTAAAGGATTTATGTCAAAAATAGCTTTGAAAGGTCATATGAATAAACATGATGGAATTGCCCAGCAATGTTCAAAATGTGGTGCTTCGTTTTACCACCCATTTTCATTTCAACGACACACCCAGAAGACGTGTAAAGCAAAAGCTGTGCAGTAGTTAAAGACCGTCAAGCACCAAGTTTGGGGCCAAATGTTTCCCCTCTGCTGCATCTTCAGACAATAGCAGTGTCCTTAGAAGTGTTCTAACTATTTTGCTGCATGTTTTGGCAATCTCTTTGTATGATGTAGACTGAGCAATTTTACATAATATAATGACATTTTGACATTTCTGTTGATGTTTACAATCATGTAGTAAATTATGTAGATAAACTAGGACATTGTTTTGTCTTCTGTTTATATTCAAATGAATTTGCATGTAACTCGCTTCACTTGTCACAAGAAATTTTCACAGGTCTTATAGGTTTGTACTTTAGACATCCATGCTGTTTCACAAAAGCCACAAAAGCAATACACAATAATGAATACAGTCAAATGTTTCTGTGCAGATCTTTCAAATATCATCACTCACTAATACTTTTTTGTTTAATTGCTAGTTGGACTCTATTTAAAAAAACATCTGGTTATGTTAGTGAAATATTTTAATAATATTTTTTCATAATAAATGTTTGCATGGTGTGGTTAACCAGATTTCTGTTTATTGAGAAGTGGGTGATAGCTTGTATGTATATATCTTTGCAATTGTACATTTTCTTTGTTTGAAAATGTTGTTTGCTTATTAATGTGTTCTTTACAATATTGTAATATTGAACATTTACAATTATAATGATATTCAAATATAATAATCACTATACATTAATGTATATATTTGATTAAAGGCATACTGTTACAGTAATTAAAAAGTTTTATTTTATTTGATTTGTATAAATTTGAATTACAAATAAAAATCACATTCACTCAATGCATACCAAACACTGCTATTGTAGTGTCCAAAATGAATTTATCATTGTATAGCATATCAAACTTGGTCAGTTGACTATCTGTGGTGAGTTGGTGTCACGTTGGTCTCAAGTCGCAATGAAACGGCCTTGTACGATCCATAGAAATATTACGATCCATAGAAATATTACGGCATAAGAACATGTTGGCACATACATGTACTTCAAAGAACTTGACAAATTCTTGTTGCAGTATAAGTTAAAAGACAAGTCAAACAATATCTAGCGTTATTGAAAAAGACATGTGTAACAATGACACACCTACAACAAGTGTTGATGATAAAAATTTTACATCTGTGTCAATGCTGGTAGTTAGTGCTTCAGTGATAATTATATACCACCTTATTTTGTGTTTGAAGGAAAACGAATAAAAAGAACTATTGAATGGTATTACAGCTGGAGAGTCTGGTACAGTTACAGCTACTGGCTGGTCTGATGGCAAAGTGTTGAAACAGCATGTGGAGGAACATTTTTAACTGTCAGTCTCCTTTGAATTCAGTTGTGGAAGATATTCTAAAAGTTTGTTTTTTTATGTAATGTAATTTTATGTACACTGTAAATAGAGGATCAAAACTTGAAAATATAATTAATTTTTCAGTCACAAATTCACCTTTGTTAACACCCATGCATTTCATCAAACATTACTGGATGCAATTACAGACTGGGCCATATAATACATAAATCAGTCACTGCCAGTGGATACTGGTTTCTTTGGGTCATTCTTAGAAACATTCAACAAGCTCAGAGCTGAGTACATGACCATCTGTACCAAAGCATGCTTTTTGTGAGATTGCTTGCATCGCTTATATCGGAAGCCTCGCTGCAACATACTTGAAATCATCATTCCAAAAATGTGGGATTTATCCTTTTAATTCCTATGCAGCACAGCCAATACCAGCAGCGACATTGACAACCAAATGTTCAACTCTTGGTCACAGAGAAAATGCTGTGCCACCACATAGGCTACTCTTCTTCAAGGGATCTTGAAGCAAGGTATCTTGTATGTGCTATTTCCCACAGACAGGGTAGCACACACCACAGACTTGGATAGACCAGTTGTGGATCACTGGTTGGAACGGAACATAACCCAATGAGTCTCTTCAGGAGGATCGATCCTTCGACCCATCTAGCCACAGCATACACTTTATCACTGGACTATGCCCCACTCCTTGACATTGAATGAGAAGATATGTAAAAGAACTATTATAAAGTCTGTTCAGATAAGCTTGTCCACTGTCATGTCAGTTACAGTGTACATTGTACATGTATATATAAATCAGGTCAGTAGTATTATGGCAATAATTTCTGCCTGGAAAATGAACTTTGAGTTCGACTGAAAAAACCCAGGTTTTGAGGTAACGTAAGAAATAGACTTCTAGCTCAATCAACTCGTAGAAAGGGGTGCTAGAAAAAACGTCTAGCACACGTCCCATAGACGCTAATCCGCCCTTTTCATTGGTTGTTTGGTC